>JAKOGI010000290.1:520000-762536 GCA_029747015.1 Carnegiea gigantea
AGTAAGAAGGCAGCTAGGGTTTAGTGTCTTGATGAAAATGGGCTTGGCCCAACACTTGCCTCATTTTGTTCCCAGCTGCCACCAGATATTTCTTTGGAATTTTCCTTTTTTCCTTTTTTTTTTTGGAGTTAGTTTTCTATTTCAAATTCTTTTGTATGTTGATTGTTTTGGCATTTATGGGAATCATTTTAAGTTTTATTATTAAATATTTTGCCATGTAGGAAAATTTTTTAAAAATGATTTTATATATATATGTGTGTGTATGTGTGTCTATATATATATACACACACACACACACATACACACCCGAGGTCCACCGGGTCATGCCGGTCTAACCCAGTTCAACAATAACCAGGGTCAACCGATCCAATCACGAGTCAAATGGCCTGACCGGTTGACCCATTGACCCACTCCATCGACCGGATCAAACACCGGGACGGTTCTCTTAACATCGATTCAAAGAATGTGGAGCTCAAGCCTACAAGCGCAATGAATATGTGGCAGTTTTTTAGAGTAATCATACGCAATCCATAGTGGGGAAAAAGATAGATGGGATCTAGACGATAATAAAACGCTACAGCTTCGCTTGTAACAAAGAAGTGTTGATGTAAACGTCCTGGAAGCTGATGCAATGAGACAATGCAGCAGCGAGTTTCTTCACATCATTCCTTGTATGCGCCGCAGTTAGAGTTACTCTTAGTCTACAAGACAACAAATTAACGATCAATCTACGGGAGACCAAACAGCCAATATAAATAACAATGAACAAAGCATAGACTTGGCAAATGTTTAATGAGTTAACTTCAACCGGCATTAACTTAGGATTGCAGTCAACGAGGGTTGCTACAATTCCAATCTAAATTTAGATCGCGAAAGTCTCACCTGAGAGGTGTTGGAGCCTAAATGTATCAACCTTAACCTCAAATTGGGGAGAGAATGGCCCTATTAGCCCCTAAATTTAAAACAAAGTGATTCTGCTTTACTCTACTATAATGCAAGCTGGAGAATTTCTACATGTCAGCTGTTTCGCTCTTCTCAAATGCGGACAAATAGGGTGTGACGGAATATTTAGGACAAATGAGGTTACATCAAGTCATTTCATGATTGCATCACATTCAGGTCAGTGTGCAATCAGTTTGCTCAATAACCTTGCGAACAGAGCCAGATTCAATGGTGATTGGCAAAGCTCAGGTCACTTCAGTATGCTTAGGATAAAATTGGGTTCTCTTAGTTTGAGCTTGGGCTAATGTAGTTTTGGGTTGTTCAGTGCAGTAATCGGATATAATTCAACTAGTAGTCCGTTAATCTAAATTCTTATATCAAATAAACCTGTATAAGAATAACCACAAGACAGAATATAGTGACCAGTCTGTAAGCAAGCCAACCAGACTTGAATACCATCTATAGATGGCAACTCCTTTTTTTTGAGGTTGGGGTTTTTGGGGAGGGTGGGGGAGAGTGCAGAGAAACCTGCATGAATTGGGAGCAACTGTTGGCGGCCTAATTGCAGTGACATAGAACCCTGATTTTAGCAAATGTCTGCAGAATCTCAAGAAAAAAGTCAAAATCGTTAATGGAGAGATCTGAGGAGAGTAAGACATAATGGCTACAAGATACTCACCTACTGGCTAACAATGCCTTCTCCTCATTGCCGACTATAACAGAGACAATGTGGCTTGGTATCGGAATTCCAGTGAGACTCCGGAAGTCCTGCACTCGCTTCCAGATCGCCTTTCGACGCCAGGATTCCTTTTCCGCAACAAATGCAGCGGCTGCTATTTCATATCATTAAATTGCTTGTCACAGTAGAGAAGCTGCTTTTATTTTTTTGTGAATGGACATCATATCAAAGCATCACAGGGCAAGCTACAGGAGACTACACATATGCAGGAGGGCAAGCACAAATCACATAATAAAATGTTCTCTTCAGGTCATGTATGCTCAAGCAGCTCAACTTAACCAAAGCATAAATAATGTTGAATAAATTGCTTTGTATGCTCATTCTTTTGACGACATAGGCAGGGAGGAGGAACATACCAAGAAAGGTTATTTTATTTATTTATTTATTAATTTATTGGGTAAAAGGTGAGTGTATTCCATTTGATATAGATCACAACTGTACATAACAAGGATCAGGGCATACGCTCATTACAAAAGTAAGCTAAAAATCCAAATTACTTAAACATGCTATAGTACTCTTGCACAATTCAAAATAATCTGGAAACTATTCTTGGCAATCCCCTGAAATAGTCTTCTATTTCTTTGCATCCAACAGGTGTAGCTTATGGCTGTAATGGTAATCAGTAGTCTAGTTTTATGCTACTTCTCACCTTTAAACAGTAGGATTTTGCACTGCCAGACCCCAAAAGAGAGGTCATCAATCTTGAAATGCATTAGATCAGTCAGCACCTGTGTACATATACATCCAGTCAAACTGCATTTAAAAACTGCAGATGTTCTTGTGATTCATTATGCTGTTGGCACAAACAGCATACTTATTAACAAATGACACCGAATCTGAGTATTCTATTGCTTGTAAGCAGCCTCTGATGCATCAACAACTAAGTAATGAAAGCACATTCGGGCATTCTTGAGGGGTGCCAAACCAGCTGATACCACTGACTGCAGGTTAATAAAATCATATCCACTCTTTGCTGTATATATCCCATCAGTTCTGTGTAACCAGCAGTGAGTCTCCTCATCATAACCAGGTCCCATTATGTCCCTTGCCTCCCGTATTTTCTTTCAGTATCAGTTCGCCTTGGAGGCTCGTTTGCATTGCCACAGTGATTGCCCTTCGAGGTAATAACGGTGTACACAAAGGCAATCAGATTTACTAGCTGCTCCCCGTACTAAGTTTACCCACACTAACTATGTTCAATTTAGTGCAATCGCCTATTGCCATCCCACCTTCCCTCTTAGGCTGGCATAAGGTCTTCCATGCTACAAGAGCTAGCTTCCTGCTTTCTCCCCCGGAGTTCCATAGAAAATTCCTGCAAATTTGTTCCACTTTGTCCATCACATTCCCTGGCAAGATGAACATTTGCCACAATAAGAGAACACACTCGTAGTCACAGAATTAATCAACCGATGTGAGCTTCCTCACTGGCCATTCACTGATTCTGGCAGCTATCCTATCAATAAGAATTTGACAGTGCTGTTTGTTCGGTCTTCGAGGTTTACCAGGCATACCAAGGTACTTGAACGGAAGCATACCAAGGTGAAATCTTGCGATCTCAAGGAAGTGCTCTCTTATTTCATTCCCAATACCTCCAGTAACCAAATGAGATTTATCTAAATTTGCCTTAAGTCCTAAAACACTCAAAAAATATGTAAAAGCAGCCATTATGCATTTGACACTGGGATCTGCCATACAGAGCATGAGAAGATCATTTGCAGCACTTAAAACTGTAAAGCTTCGATTCCTTGCATCTTGCATGTGGGATGGAACTTAAACCCATTTTGAGATGCTGATATCATAAGGGATCTGACCAAGTTCTCCATTCTCAAGACAAAATTAGAGGAGAAAGTGAGTCTCCTTGTCTTAGCCCCCTTTTGTTATCAAAGTCGCCATCACAACCACCATTAAACTTTGCAGAAAATTTTGTAGTTGGAATGCACAGTTGAAATGCATCTCATAATCCAGTCAACAAATTTTGAAGGGCATACCATATCTCACATCAAGTAGTATACAAACTCCTAGTTAACTGTCATGTGCCTTCTTTAATTCCACCTTCATTAGACAAGGACGGAAGATACCTTCCTCTTATACAATTTCACCAAGACCTCACATATCATTATATTATACATAACAGACCGACCTTCTACAAAGGTGCCTTGAGAATCATCCAACAGATAGGGTACAATAGTCTTCAACCTTAAGAAAATGATCTTTGTTATGCATTTACATATAATATAGCAACATGTAATTGGTCTCAAATCAATAGGTGTACTAGAATTAGCAACCTTAGAGACCAATAGACCATAGTAAGAATTGCAGCATTTACCTGACCAAGCAACTTAAACTTTCCGAGTACTTCGGAAAAAAAAGACTTCCATAACCGTCTGGCCTGGACTTTTGTTCCCATCAATACTAACCATAGTTGCTTTAATTTCTGCATCATTTCCGCATTAAAATCAACTGTTGATTAGCCTCTAGACAATGTCCTTGCTTCATGACTTCTAATGCAGGTTTGTTACATTCATCATTAGCTCCATAAGAATTGAGAAAAATGATTAACTAGATATCCCTAATACCATCTTCACTATAGATCAGATGCCCTTTATTATTCTTCACAAATTTGATTGTTTGGTTATAATTCTTGTGAGCAAGAGCTGCATAGAGGGAAGTATTCTGGTCCCCTTCTGAAAGCCACAATTCCATAGCTTTTTGCCTCTGGAAATCATCCTCATCATTATTCAGAAACTTGTATTGTGCCAATGTCTCCTTCTCTTTTGCTTATAAGCTATTATTGAAAGGATCACTATGGATGACCAACAGAATTTGATGAAGTTGCTAGTGCTTCTAATACTCTGACTTGTATAGACTGACTCTTATTTAGAGCTTTTAGAGGTAGCTTTATAGCTTTTAATTTCCTAGTCAGCTCAAACATAGGAGTGCCCTGTACTGGTTGCTTCCAAATCTCCCTGACAATATCAAGAACCTGTGGGCAAGAAGCCCACATTTTAAAATATTTAAGCTAAGGCCTCTTGGTGTAGTGTTGCTGCTCAAATCGTACAATCAAAGGGGAAGGGCAATGGTCTGCAACCACTTCTGAAAGAATATCATATTTGATGTCTGGGTATGCATCAATACCTTCCCCCATTAACTAGAACTCGGTCTAACTTGGAAATGGCAGGAGACCTGTTGATTGCTCCAACTGAAGACAGGCCCCTTACACCTCGTCTCTTTCAAGGGAACACTTGGCAATACGAACATAAAATCTTCAACCCCAGCAACTCGAACTGTATCACACCTGAGTCTTCCATCAATCCTAAGAAGACGGTTAAAACCTCGCCCTACAATCCAAGGCATATCCAACTGGAAGCTGTTCCTGCAATGCATTCCACAGCATTTTCCTTTCAGACTAATCATTTGCCCCATACACTACTGCGACTGCAAGTTCATGCTCAGCTTCGTGAACAATCATCTGTATAATTTGTCTTGCATTTGCAATATATTCACATCCACCATAGATTGATTCCACACCACCCAAACTCTACTTGTCCATTGCTCAGTAGCATTTGTGTTAATTTGTTTGCACAGCCAAACCAGGGCACATAGTTGGACAAATCTCAGCATTTTTCCCATATTCAGTCTGAGTCTCCAATAATCCCAATTAAACGACTGCCAGGCAGATAGGCCCACCCGCCCAGAGGGGTAGACAGAAAGCGGGGGAGGGCGATTTAGCAGTTCGAGAGAGAGAGAGAGAGAGAGAGAAAGAAAGAAGAAAGAAGAAGGTCGGGGTTAGCACTGTAGCAGCCACCTGAGTAGCCATTTTCGACACCTTGAAGCAAAAAAAAAAAAAAAAATATATGAAAAGAAGAGAGAGAAGAAAACCACTTCCATAGCAGTCGACTCACAAAGAAGAAGTAGGATGAAGAGGATGATGATGGAAGTATGAAAGGAGAAAGGAGAAAGGAGAACGGACCACTAACCTCTGGCTAGGGTTAGGGTTTCGCCCTTGAACGAAGAAAGAGGAGGGAGAAAGGAGCCACTGAGTTGACCAGCCACCAGCGGCAGCTCGAAAGAGACTTGAAAGAGGACAGAAGCAGTCGAGGCCCATGAAATTCTCTTCTCTAATTCTTTTTCCGTTTCCCTCAAACGGCAAGTTAAGATCCATTAGGCATGCACTTTGTGCGCCTCGCGCCTGACCCAAAAGCGCAGAAAAGCCTCAAAAAGCCAGTGCTTAAAGAATGGGCTGCGCCTGACCCATTCCAAGGTGCAATGATGTGGGCTTTTGGGCGTTTGTGCGGCTAGGCGCGCCCGGGGCGTGCTTTTTTAAAAATAGGATGGTACCCCAACAGGTTCTGTAGTAATGCACTGACCAATAAACTAAGTAATCGGCTCATCCATTTCCTAAACAGGAGAATCAGGGCCAGGATTAGCAGGAATGGGCTTATCTTGTTCTGTATTGATCTAGTCTGGTTCAGATTCCCATTGGTATCATTAGTAGCCTGCTTCCTCTTCCAAACTTTCTGGACTTTCTTCCTATAATCAGCCACCAAATAGCCATAAATATTGAAATGAGTGCATTGAAGTGACCTCCATTCATAATCAACCTCTTGTATTAATACACGAATAAATCTAGTTTTAGATTCGTCCGGACTCATGAGTAGCTTTATCTGCAACTAGAGGTCTTCCGACGATGCTGGAAATCTTACTAATTCCCTCCCTGCTCCAAAACCTAAAATCAAACTCAGGGAATTTAACCCACTAGAATTTTGGCAATGTCATTTGTGTCCACTTTCCACATATTGACCCACACAATAAGTTTTCATTACCAATGGTTTCTTCTCAAAGTAAACAAAATCCCGTCCCAAGACTTCATCCCTCTCCATAACAGAATGAAACCTAACTATAAATACACCATTTGGTTTAGCAACCACACGATCATATCCTTTGGACATCACATTCTTTGAAGAAACATACATTGACCTGGATTTGATCCCAAACTAAAGCATATTATGGAGGATTTCCTAAACTCTATTTCACACTGTTTTTTACGTTCTTCAACACAATGGAGTTTCCATCCATTATGTTCCAATGGAGGAACAAAATCAAGCGACAAACCCAAATTAGGAGCTGAGAAACTACCTTCTCCTGGATTAGACGTCTCCACCGCACAAGCCCATGAAGCCGATTGACGGCAATGCCTCAGAGCATCTATCCAGCTAGAGAAGCTTCCACGCATCTCCTCCTCCACCGATTGTTGAACTCCACTGTTTACTCCAGTCATTCACCATATTAGGTACTGTTCCATAGGTTGGGGGATTTGTTGCAGTCCCCCTTGCCAATTCAAAGTATCCAGTGAGATTACAAGCACTAGCAATTGCAGAATTAGGCAAAACAACTGAACATCTAGGGTGAGATAGAGTATCCCTCTAGAGTTACATATTGCCCTTTTGCATGTCGTTTTATTTTATTAAAATAAATTCTGCTTCATAGATCGCAATCATTATTGAAGAAGTAAAACCAAACCAAACCAAACCAAACCAAACGAGACCAAAACCAAACCCCGAAGCCCCACCTTGGTTGTGTTGTTTGATGTGTGCAGTCTGCATCTTACAATCCAATAGAAAAAGGGTTATTTCCCAGGGAACCTGGATTTGAAAGGCTTTGGCTTCCTACTATTTTAAAATACAAAACCATTCTAGTAATATTTGGATTTGTGCAGCACATTCCAGGCATGCATGTAGAACTTGAAAAAGCCAGAATATGTGGGTGGTAGGAAGAATAATTTTGAGGAAAGCTGCAAGAAGACTGAGTACAAAAAGAGGATATCATCACTTTACCATAAGCAGCTGCAGCATTTGGCACTGGCATAGCAGTAGAAAATATAAAAGAGCGACCCCTGGACATAGTGAGCTGCTTCCACCTTTTGCTGTCAGAATATTGTAGATGCATGAGTAATTTCCAAAAGGCCTGGCTCTAAAGATGAAAAATATAATTGCTGCTTGGATCCACATAAATTGTAATGGAATGGAACCAAACATAACCCAAGATGTGGATCGTGCCTGGGCCCTAATGTAGTGCGTTTGGTTCAAGTTATAAGTGTTAACTGCTAATACAGACTGCTGCCTCTGTATCTTGACAGACGGGTAGAAGTGTCGAATGTGGGTGTATGTCTGCATCCTAAGACAGGCCCATTGTATAATTGTTTTGTTCATTGTTTTGGTAGAAATTAATTTCAAGAGTTCATATGCATGTCGGAGTCCATGGGTATTCTGAGGCAAACCATGAAATTAAGAACTTGAATCACATAGCCTCCAAGAGTGGATATAGGTAATAAAAAAATTCAATGTGCATAGACATCTATGGAGCGGACCCAGTAACAGGCATAATAAATGAACAAAGAAATCATATCTAGGTGTGAATACTCAACGATATCATTATCAGGTGAATTCTTCTACTTCTTCTTCTCTCTCCCCCCTCCTCCCACACCCCCCCCCCCCCAAGGGGGCTATTTTTTAAAATAATACACTAGGGTGTCTATAAGCAAAAGAGGACAATTCTCGCCAAGCTTCCCCCATTCCAATTTCTATCACAAAACAGCAAAATCATTATAGGAGGTTACCTGCATGCTATGAAGCCACCACAGCAACCTGCAGCCTTACTTAGAGTGCCTATACATAAATCAACATCATCTTCACAGCCAAACTCCTCGGCCACTCCTCCACCACCCCTTCCACAAACAAATGTTCCATGAGCCTTCAACAACAAAGGCAGAACACATTAACACAACCACCACCATCTATTTACTTATTTCCCAGATGCTTCTTGAAAACAAAGACTCAATACTTACATCGTCTATAACTAACAGAAATCCATGTTTCTTACGAAGTCTGGCAAGCTCAACCATTGGTGCAAAGTCTCCATCCATGCTAAACAAGCTGCCGACGAAAAATAACATAAATGCAGCCGACACAAAAGGGGGGGAGAACCCAGTGATCACACCATCAAGAGGCAAAGCAACGAAGACTGACCTATCTGTCACAACAACCTTCTTAGTCAAAGTGCAATTTGATCTGAAAGAAAGCAGATGATTAGGTGAGAAGGCTCATCAGACCCATATGCATTTGCAGATAGGAGACTGTCTGTCCTAACAGACAGAAGAACAAATCAGAACATACAATAGTGCATCAAGGTGGGACATATTGCAATGCTGGTAAACAGAGGTCTCTACACAATGTAGTCGCTCAGCAAGGCGGAGACCATCAATGATCGATGCATGGTTAAGAGCATCAGAGAACACAGCAACTTTTTCGGCTCTCTGTGGTATTTTGCCAGAAGACACGAGAGATGCAACACTTCCTATTGCAACCATGACAGCCATATTGGCAGCAAAGCCAGTAGGACATAGAAGGCAATCCTACAGCATTAAGTTCAGATGACAACCCATTAGTCTCCAGAGAAAGTTCCATTTAAATTTATGCCATCCAGAGTAGCATGTTAGAAGCTATCAAATTCTTCTTCATTAACCTGAAAACTTTACAAAGAAAAGATAACATTCTAGAGTTCATATATTGTAAGCAACAAGTTTGAAATGCTCTAAGCCTAGCATCGTAAGCACATATACTAGCAGAAAGAAGAACTCACGTTGCATGGCTTTATCAATGTTCTGCCATTATATCACACATGAATCAACAGAAAATTAAGTGTTTGTAACACACTTTCGCACTTCTAAGACAACTTTTCTTCGAATCAAGAATTAAGCAACTCGTTCCTGCAGTGGTGGATCTAGGATTTTCATCTAGGGGTGTCCATCTAGAAATGCAACAAGCCATACACTATAAAAGAAAAATCACACAATCAAATTCAATACTAAAGTAATTCATTATTACGATTGTCACTTATTATGGTCAAGCTTTGAAACCGATACATGTTATTAGAATTTAAGTCAAATAAATCTTTATCCAAGTAACAAAGTATCCAATCATTCATTAAAAAAAAAAAAAAAAAAAGGATCACACATTAGGTTTGTAGAGTGTAGTCCTATGCTTACTGAAAAAAGCATCACAGTGGAGTTAATTATATATATAATTGAAGAAAAAGGCCACAAATATTATGTTTAAAGCTAAAAATATTATAGATTCTAATCTACAGATCACAATCAAACACCAAATTGACAGATCTCACACATTAGGAGAAAAAAGATTGTGCAATTAAAATTTAGAAAAATAATAAAACAATTTACATGATTAAACTAGACAAAAACACACATTTAATCTCGAAAATCAGAGAAATACCGCAATGTTAGAGAAATCAGAAACTCACTACAGAACTCACAATTGAACTTGACAAAGTACATGATTGCTAAAATAATAAAATAAAAGAAAGCCAAAGTGAATCAATTTTAAACACAATCATGTGAGCAATGTACTGCAAAATCAACCACCAACTTCAATTGAAGTTGCAAACGAACCTACGCTCGCCTCCAACTGGCCTTGCCCAAGGCCAACACCTCTACCTCCAATCCTTGGCCATCCACTGTAGTTGAGCCAATGGCTCTCACATCCTCTCTCTCTCTCTCTTCAAACACCTCTTCTAGTCCTTTGGTGCTTATGAGTTTGGGAAATTAAAAGTGAAGATTGTTCACGCCAACTAAAAGGTTCTCTGAAGATAGAGAGAGAAAGGGGTGATTGAGTGAGTCAGACAGCGAAAGATGAGCTTAAAGCCTTTAAATGATGTAAATACCAGTGAGCGAGAGATAGAGAAACACAATTAAAATTTCTTTTAAAAAACCTGCTTTGAATATCTCCCAGCTCAGCTTTACAGGACAGTAAAGGAGAATCTATTTTTCACTTACATGTTTTGGATTTTGCTTATTTAGGTATGTACAGACTTGTGTCATTTTTTTATGGGTGTCCCAATGTATAAAATCAGACCGATTTTAACACGTTGTAAACAAATTTTTTGAGTAAGGAGATCCACCCATGCATTCCCCAACATAATTCCAATACAAATCCAAATCCATTCCTCAAAGTCTCAACTAAGCAGGATGTGTTTTCATCGGGAAAAAAATAAAAAGGGGAGTTTGATCTCAACACCTCTTTCTTCTTCAGCTCCGCCAAGCATGCCTCCAGGCGCTGATGATAGTCAGTGTAGCCACATATCAAGGCAGAGCCCCTGGGTCCCATGCCGTGCTCCTCGGCTGCCTAGTTAAACAGGGACACAGATTACCGTGAATGCGCGAAACTCAGCACAACATAAAAAACACCAAAATAATAGGGAAACAGGTCATCAATAAAACCACCTTTGCAGCAGCCATTCTAACAGTGGGATGTGCACTCAAGCCTAAGTAATCATTCCCAGAGAACAGAAGTAGCTTTCTATGAGGGTGAGAGCTCAAGTGTCCTTCATTAGCTTCATTACTTCTTGGGACGGATACATATCCTAGGCAATTCAATACCACATTAAATTCCAACATGGCAAAAGAGCATTTTCTCTTCTCAGACCATCAGGCATCAGCCACTTAACATGAATAAAATACAATGAAATTTATTAAACACCCTGCCCTGTCTAATTATTATATTAAAAAGGTAATGTTAAACTAAACAAGCCACCAACAACAATATCCTGAACCCCCCCCCCCCCCAAAAAAAAAAAAAATACCTTGAAAAAACTTGAAAAGAACAAATAACTTGAAAAAAAAGATGACATAAAGATCTCCAATTTGCTATGCCCAACGCCAAGAAAATTACAGCAAACAGAAAGGTCAGAAACTGAAGAACAAGTGTAATTGGAAGAAGATACCGCGGCTGGGAACTTCATTGAGCCAATCGTGAAAGGTAGACTCAGAAATCTGGACCTCAACAGACGCACGATCCCATTCGCGCAAACCGTCGAACACCTGCTGGTCATACCCTCCAAAATTTGGGGCATTGTTATTGTTAATGTTGTTTGAAACATTTATTGGTCGAAGAGAGCGGAGCAATTTCGAAGACTCCAACTTGGAAAGGGCTGCCTCAACCCACTCATCCCACTTCATGCTCATCCCTCCCCAGGCACACGCCGAGAGAGAGAAGCAAAGTACTTGGCCTTGGAAATCTCCAAAAGCAGAACGGCGGGCGTTATGTTTCCTGGCCCTGCCTGTTTGTTGCATATGCAACGACGATCCATAATTCATCCTCCACGTCATCTCAGTTTAACTTTTTATGAATCACTAACTTAGAATATTAAATAAAATAATATTTTACAGATCATAATATTAATATATTATTGAATTTTAAATTTTTAAGTGCTTAGTTGATAAAAAAAATATATGTAGGGGCGGATCACGGCTGTGAACTAGACCGTAGAGCGAGTGAAGCGGATCACTGATGTATAGTGTTTTTTGGACCGTGAGCCAAATTTTTGGCTCACGAGCCTTACATTGCAGTTGCTCTTAAACCATGTCCAGCGGTCTACTCGCCTGAGGAGAGAGAGAAACGAGGGAAGAGAGTGTCGGCTCGAAGCTCTACAGCAAACGGCTCGGGCGCCTGACTCAGCGAGCCACTCCGAGGCGCGAGGCGCCCCTTGATTTTTTTTTTTTGGGTCTTCTTCCCCCCAAAACGATGTCGTTTTGGGGGTTGACTGTTTTTTTTATTGGGATAGCTGCTATGAGAAAAGGACAAAAGCATATGCTGGATTGCTGGGAACTGCAATTGGACCACTGGGCAGGGAGCAACATCTTTCTGCCCATTTGAATATTTTTTTAAAATTTTATGTGCATGAATTAGTGGTACAAATACATGAAATTAGCTTGAGTTTTTCTCATACAAATTCACTCAATCTCTCCTCCTCTTAAGGAAATCCATCATTTTTTCTTACATCTTTATTTATTATTATATCAAGGAAGAAGTGAAAGAAACAGTAAGAATTTGTATTTTTAGCTTCCTTAAATGCTTAATGTTGTATATTCAAGTTGATATTTTATTTGACTAAAGTTGTTATTTTTGTATTTGTAGAGAAATTGTTGGTGTTTATATTTTGTTCATATATTAAATTTTATAATGATTATATGTTTTTAATATAGTAGCTATGATTTTATTTTTCAAATATTTTGGTAGAATAATTTTAGTGATGCTATTAAAAGAATTATGGGCATAAAAGTGGGATTCACTTTTTAGTGTTATTAAAAGAATTATATGTTAATGAATATGTCAATGAAGTGAAGAAATTTGTATAATTTTCTTCTCTCTAGTGAGACATTTTAGCAACAAAGAAGTGAAGAAATTAGTAAGAATTTATAAATTCAATTATATTAAATTCTTTATTTTGTACTTTTAAAATTGGTAATTTTAGTTTCTAACATTGTTGCTATTTGTATTTGTAGAGAAGTTTAAGTTGCTCTTTCAATCAACAAACAAGTGAAGAAAATTATAAGTTGCTATTTAATTTATATGTTAATGAATATGTTAATGAAGTGAAGAATTTATAATTCCACTCATTCTTACTCTTTAAAATAAATCACTTTTTTTCTTTCCTTTCTACTTCTATCCACTTTTATCTATTTCTTCCCACTTCATTCCACTAATATTTCCTATATCTTAAAATTGTGTCTAATTTATATAATTATATACACGAATATCATTATTAGAAGTAACCAAATATTTTTTTATTTCTAAATTGTTAAGCAAATATTAGTTATTTGTGACACAAATTACAGTTGAATGAATGTTTTCTGCATATTGAAGAAATATTAATTTTTTTGTGTTGTTAAGCAAATGTTAATTATTCAAATTGTAGATTTTTTTCTGTATATTGAAGATTTTCTTTTTTTTTTGCATTGATGACCAAATATTCGTTATTCATGACACAAAATGCAGATGTTTTTTCCTGTATATTGAAGAGATATTTTTTTGTATTGCTCGTAATTCGTGACACAAATTGCATATATGTTTTTTCTATATATTGAAGAGATATTTATTTTTGATTGCATTGTTAACCAGCTATTCATTACTTGGTTCAGAAATTACAAATGTTTTTTTTTTTGTATATTGAAGATTTTTTTTTGTGCATTGTTAACCAGATATTCATTATTTGTGACACAAATTGCAAGTGTTCTTTCTTCTATATATTGAACAGATATTTATTTTGTTGCGTTATTAACCAAATATTCATTGATCGTGAGACAAATTGTAGATGTGTTTTTTCTGTTTATTAAAGAAACATTTTTTAATGTATCAATTTTGTTGATAATTCAACAAAAAAAAGATCAACCACTAGATCTATTAACCTGATGACAGTGAACAGTCAGTTTGTATTCGGGGAAGAGCGTTGATGGGTTGCCGACAAGCAGCAGCGTCAGATAAACACAAATGAACACAAGTGAGGAGTCGACAGCGAGCAGCAATAATTCTGAGAGAGGATGATTGCGCGGTGACCCCGGTCCAATGGCATGTACATATGGTGGTGAAGACGGCTCTGTTGCGACCAATCAACAATCTACCAAGCGAGTTTGAGAGAGAAGAGGAAGAGAGTAATGAGGGATTTGAGAAAACAACCAAAGTGTTTTGAATGTTAGTAAGGGGAGAGGTAGATTTTTTGAGACAATATGTCAGGAACTCAGGATTATATTTGGATAAGGGTAGGATATGTTATTATTATTTTATTTTATAGCTTTATATCGGACACAAATAATTAAAAATGTTTCATGAATACAAAGAAAAAAATAATATATCCACAATAACTGTTACAAATAATGAATTTTCAATTAACAATGCAAAAACTTAAAAATATTTCTTCCACATACACAAAAAATTAATATATTTGAAATTTGTGTCACAAATAATTAATATTTGGCTAAGAACCAAAAAAATTAAATTTCATAAATAGACCACCAAAATAAGACATCTACAATTTGTGTTAGGAATAATGAATATTTGGTTAACAACGCAAAAATTTAAAAATATTTCTTTAATATATAAAATAAATTAACACATTTGAAATTTGTATCACACATAATGAATTCGTGTCATAAATAATGAATTTTGGTTAAGAATCCAAAAAATATTTCATAAATAGACCACCAAAATAATATATCTGCAATTTGTATCACGAATAACGAATATTTGTTCACCAACCAAAAAAGTAACTTTTTTTAGTTGCTACAAAAATATATATATTTGAAATTTGTGTCACGAATAATGAAGTTTTGGTAACCAAATATAAATAATATTTCTTTAATATACAAAAGAAATTAATTAATATCAATACTCCAACTCCATTCTACTTCTTCCCACTTTCCCCCCCTCTTCCCACTCCTTCTCATTTTCATATACAACAAACCACTCCTACCCACTTTCACTAACTTCTTCTTAGTTCTTCCCATCCCATTCCTGCAATATATTTATGAAAAGAACAGGGCCAAAGTGGGGAGAAAGGATGGTAAAAACCCCCTGTGCTTCGACGCCCATTTTGGCGGTGTAAGGGAAGAGAAAGGGTTATTGGGAATTGGGCTAAACTAAACATTAGGGCACAAATTTATTATGATTTGCTCTTTTAGATTGGATGGAAGAATTTTGATCTTGGAAGGAGTTCAAATAAGGAGGAAAAAATTGAAATAAATTAGAAAAACTTGAATGAGTTGAAGGGATTGTCAAGAGTTTTATAATTGTAACTAGTATTTTTATATACATGCAATAATAAGATATTTTCCCATTAAATGTTTTTTACAAAATGTTTCTTCTTCAAAATTTTTTCACAAATTCTTTTTTATGGGTCTTTTGGAAACAGCCTCTCTACGGGTAACTTATCATACTCTTTCCCTCCCAAAAAGAATGTCCAATTTGGCAAACTTTGGCCCTTGATTTCTTACAAACTATATTAGTCTATAACATAAAACCATTACCATCGAAAAACAAAATATTTTTATTAGAACATACTTCCGTGATTTTTTAACTAGAATACTTTAAAAAAAAAATTTAATGGTCAAAGTTAGTCAAACTAGATATGTTTTTGGGACAGAGGTAGTAATAAGAATGTGTTAAAAGGGTGGTCATTGCAAGCACACAGGATGTTGTAGCATATTAAGTGCCAGTCCAATAAAGACTAGATTGAACTATCAATTTTGTGCCTTCAAAATTTGCTAAGCGCAGTCATAATTATTGGTTCTTGTTTTTTATACTTCCAAAGCAGTAATACACTTGGACTAACTTCAATGACTAAAAACATCTAGGGGTGACCTCATCTAATGATATATCAATCTAAATAATCAAAAAAGTGTTTCTCATTTTGTCAGTTGGTTCAAAAGTCAACCTAAAATTCAGGAATTCACAACTTTCTTTCAAAATGGACAGAATTAATCCGATTATCTAATTACCAATTCTCATTATTAATTCAGTCAACTTTTAAGTGTATGATTATCACACAAACTCTCGATTCACAACCTTTTCTCAAGCAATTACAAAATGGAGTTTATCCTAGTAATCAAATACCGATCTTCACTTGTCAATGCTTCATTCAAGTATTTAACATACATGCAAGAAATTGGCTAGAAATCTCACAATATCAATCAAACTGCCATGATTAAATCGAAACATTCTGAATAAAGATTCAAGCACTACAAAGTGCAAACTAGCTAAATCGAGAACATCGATTCAGTTTACCAACTCGTAGAGTTATAAAACTACTCACACATGTTTGAAATCAACAAAATAAACGTTCCTAAAAGCATAAATCTATCTGAAAGAGAAAATAAAGAGAAGGTGAATGTTTTCAAAAAAGTATGAGACCATAAGCCCGAAATCAAACGTAATCACCCCTGAAGAACCATAAAGAATGACATACGAGCACATGAAATAGTGTAGAGCTAAAAGGACTAGTAGACCTTCACTTTTGGGAATTGTGGATCACTGTCGCTCATGTGTTTGAAATACAGCATGGGTTCACTTAAGATCAATATGAACTTGTCATCCACCATATGCTTGCTAAGACTATCTAGTTCTTCACTAATAAAATGCAATGTGCACATTACGATCAATTGGTCTTTGCATAGGTTGTAATGGGGCTCAAAATGTTAAGCAAGGAAGTGGACAAATGTTTTGGACATGTAGAGCTCATATCCAAATTGATTAAGGAGCAAGAAATTATGGGGCAACCAACCATGAAGCACACCAACACTCCAAATCCTAATAATACAATGAACATATACCCTGTATGCAAACACCGAAAAAGTATTTGTTTTTTGTAAAATATCCAATAATGATAACCTGATCGAACAAGACTTGGGGACCCCTGAATATTGAAATAAAGAGCCTTAAAATGTGTCACAATCTCTTAACACACAATCCAAACCCAGATATGGCCACCAAAGGATCAAAGAACTAAAAGCCCAAATAGGCCCAGATTGATGGTATTCAATGTCCAATTGAGATTTATTCTGCATTTCCACCCCACTCTAGGGTGCTTAACATTATTGAGTTTAGATATTAATATTCTTCATTGAATAAGATGTCCAATGACATATTATACACCCAAATCCAATAAGCAATAGAAAAAGACATAAGTTAAATATTAGGGCTTGCACTAAAATGACATATGTTCACTATTTCAGTTATATCTTCTTCCACACTAATCCAAAACTATGAAAATTTTAGAAAATAGACTCAGTAAGATTTTAGGAACCAAAAAGAATCACTTAAAATGGAGGTTGGATGACAAAGTTATGACCGAAACAAGTTATAATCCAGCCTGACCAAAAAAACTCAACCGAGTTCTGGCCTAAACCAGCCAGGAACCGAGCCAGGTACCTAACAATAGGATCTCAATCAGGTTCTCAATGTCCTCCTTCACT
This sequence comes from Carnegiea gigantea, assembly GCA_029747015.1. Classification (NCBI taxonomy): domain Eukaryota; kingdom Viridiplantae; phylum Streptophyta; class Magnoliopsida; order Caryophyllales; family Cactaceae; genus Carnegiea; species Carnegiea gigantea. The sequence continues at coordinate 537,499 of JAKOGI010000290.1, forward strand.
CATAAAATGGGTCTTAAGTATTACTACTTTATTGAATTGGTTTAACCATGTCAGTTAAACCTATTAAGAGTTTAATGTGTCTCCTTTCTTTAAACCAACTCTTGTTATCCCTTTAAGCACGACAAAGAGGAGGCCACCTGCCAAGGATTGAACACATCAAAAAGTTGGAGAGTAAACATAGAAAAACAAAGCGAATCAAATTGAAAAACACTCTAAAAATTAGAGAGCACACACGGCAAACTTTGAGAGAGTACTGAAGGTTTAGAAAACCTAACCAAACCCTTCTCAAATCCATCCCCACAACCCTCTAAGGCACAAGCTAATGTTCAATATTCTCGATACTGGGGTTCTCTAAGTTACTCAGGTAGGTAATATGAGGGCGCCAATCTCTCAAACCTATCTTCATCCTCTATGCTTTCTTTCTCTTTATTTTATTTAATCTTGGGTTTAGTAAAGATGTAATCTTCAATTAATTTAACCCTGCCTGATGAAATTGGTTACATTATTTACTCTTTTGAACTAGCATTGTATTCTTAATTCCTATTATTTTATACTAATGTGTTGCATTATTGTTCATTAGTGTAACAAAATTTAATTCCATATATTGATTAGTAGAGACCATCGATGATGACAGGCTTTGTCATGGTGCATTCCATCATGACATCGTACATTTGCCTCCAAATCTGGATCATCGATTTGAATTACAGAGTCAGATGATCCCTAAACCAAGGATTATTCATGGACCTTTTAAAAGCCTTTTTGAAATGAGCTTATTATCACTTTCGGTGTCCCTTCAGTTATTGCTCATTTCGGAGAGCAATGTGATTTTGTAAGTTCCCCCAAAAACTCACTAGCGGCTTTATTTTATTTATTTTCTTTACATTTGCTTCAGATTAAGGTTGAGCACGTTTGGAACTCGGATAATAATAGCATCCAAACCATGAATTAGACTCATTTCTACCCCAGGAATTTGGCCGGGTTTTTGGATTAGGGCTATTGCTAGGGGTGAGCAGTTCTGGGTACCAGCCTAAAAAATTGGAAACCAAAATCAGAATCGGTCAAACATGTTCCTAACTTTTGAGAACTGGAATCGAAACCTTAAGTTCCGCTTCCAATTCTAGGGTACCCGTCATGCCTAATATTCAAATTTTATGGCCTAATAAATTAAATTTTCTTACGTCTTTGGAGGGAAGAGGGGATGTTTGATATTTTTCTACCTTTATCTTCTATCTTTACACAAAAAGAAAGTTAATTTATTAAGTTTGTATTTTTTTTTTCATCTTAGTTCCTTGAAAAATATCATGAATGATCCTTCAATTATTAGTAGAAAATGAACTAATATTGTGTTGAATTCGATATTCGAAGAGTCAATTTTTATAAAAAAATCAAATGGAAAAAGTATAGAGAAATGAAAGAAAGGCAGTAAAAAATCAAAAAAATTATTTAGTTTCATCCCTTTAAACAGGTTCCAGGTTTCGGCTCCGGGTATTGTTTTAAGAACCGAAACCAGAACTGATTAGACCGATTTCTCTTTTTTAGGAACTGAAAGTGGAACTGTTTGGCCAGTTCTGAATAGGTTCTAAGGTACCCAAGAGCCTTGCTCACCTCTATTTATTGCAATTAGACCTGGCTCTAGCCCTTGAACCCTAGCTCAAGAGCTGTGCTCCTATTCTCTTGCTAAGTCTTTGTTTTGCTCTAATATGATATGTTTTAGTTGAAATTAAAAAAAATAAATGCCTACTCGAAGACGATGAGAGCATTTTTACTATTAATGTGATCAAGAAAAGGAATAGGACCCATCTAGATACATATGGAACATTCATAGGCCGAAGCCAAAGCTTTCCATACCCAGACAACATTTAGAGGTTCATGGCTAGTGAGAAAGCGATGAAGTCTGATGAAGAGGATGTATATGAAACTCAGAGGGAGGCTATTGGCCTACTGGAGTAGGCGATGATAAGTTTTGGGAGAAATAAAGAAGATGACTTTGGGGGCGAGGAAGAACAAACTAAGGTCCAACACCTCACGAACGCTGGACAACACTAAGCCCAAGAGGGCCCATAACATGCCCTAGGAAAAGAAAAGGGGACAACAATCCAAGAAGATGATTCTATATTGAAACAATTACAGAAACTTAAAGCAGAAGTAAGTATTTGACAACTCATGGTGGATTCCCAAAAGCATAGGCAACTTCTAATAGATTAGCTAAGTAAGATTAACTTGTCCCCTGATGGCATGCTTGAGTAAATGATAGCTTCCATCACCACAAGTAAAGGCACCATAACCTTTAACAATGAGGATCTTCCACTAGGGGTTCTAGTGTACAACAACCTATACCTTATTGTAATATGCCTTCAAAAGTACATACCACTTTCCCTAGCCCACAGTGGGTCCACTGTGAATGTTTGCCACTGGGGAAATGCTAAAAGATTGGGAATCAAGGAAACTTAACTCTCAACACCTTCAACTCATTTAACAGCATATGATAACTTGACTGGTGTTGGGCATAGTCCTTCTCCCTGTAAATAGGGGTCCTATTGAGAGAAATGTCGAATTCTAAGTTATAGACATTCGAGCTACCTTGAACTTGCTCTTAGGACAACCATGGCTTTATGAACATGAGTAGTCCCCTCTGGCCCACAGTAGAAAGTGAAGATGCTGATAAAAGGATAGTTGATCACCAATGAAGGGCATAATTGTGTGCTCCTACACCAACAAGGGACCAATGTTAAAAAAAAAAGGCACGATCATGATGACAAAGAACTCCGTAATTTTGGAACAGTATTAGCCTTATTCAAATCTAAATGTGAATGCTATTCTTAAGAAATAGGGGTACTTTCTAGGGCTAGCTATAGGCAGAAGAGCACAAAGCTAGACTACCTTTCCCTTAACCCAAAAGAAGAATTACAAGTTCGGGTTGGGGTATTAGCCCAGTCCTGAACAAGTAGTTAAAGCCAAGCAGGAAGAACAAGCTTGAAAAGCTATTGCCAAAAAGGGTACCAGAAGTAACACACCATAAGACGTTACTCACTCACTGTTAATGAGCAGTTCCTTCACGAAGGAGATAGTTCTCCTTTCTATGGCCTCCATGAACACCACTACATAAAAGAGAAAGGGACTAGGGCACCTGGACTGAAAATATTTAGTGACTACCGAACTGTTAGTGAAGGAAGCACTTACTCTAGTAGGATGGGATCGATCTAGTCAAGGCTGGACCCACTCAACTAAAGCAATATCTTTGGAATTCTGTCGAGTAAGATTATAGGAAATGGGAGGACCCCATTGCCATTTTGTCCCTTGCTATGGGAAACAGTGGTTTTAACCCTACAAACTTCATCACCAAAGTTATTGCAAAGAGCTGCAAGCAAGTAACTTGGGTAACTAAAGAAGAAGGAAAGCTTTCACTGTAGCTGTGGGAGGGTAGTTTAGCAAAGTCTAGGATAGAGTCTACAAGTCAGTCTTCAATTCTTATTTCCCTAAAACCTGTATTAGATGTACTTATTTCTATTTCAATAAGATGAACTCTTTTGCTTACAACTCATCTCATTCCCCTTCCTTGGAATGCTTTGCCCTTAATAATATTGAAAACCAAGAAGTAACCTCAAAAGATCTAATTAAAGTAGTGGAAGATCATGAAAATCGAACTTTCATAATTGTAGACACAATCCTGTTTAACATGGCGACTCCTGAAGAGCTCTGAGAGCTTAAAATAGGAAACTTACTAACTTTGGAGAAGTAGGAAAGTTTTACTTCACTCCTGCGGGGATTCATTGACATTTTTGCTTGGTCTTACAAAGACAACCCTACCATAGATTAAGATATAGCTCGGTATAGGACCCCTCTCTATCCTAATGCTGAACCACTGAAGCAAAAACTCTATAGGATGAAACTAGAACGGGCCTTGAAGATAAAGAAGGAAGTCCAAAAACAGTTGGATGCAGGTTATACTAAAGTTGCAAATACCCTCAGTGGTTAGTAAACATAGTGTCAGTTCTAAAGAAAGATGGACGGGTGAGAATGTACGTAGATTTCAAGGATCTTCACAAGGCAAGTCCAAAAGACAATTTTCCTTTGCCCTGTATAGACATTTTGGTTGATAATACCACTCGACATGTTATCCTCTCTTTATGGATAAGTATGTTGGTTATAACCAAGATAAAATGGTAGAGGAAGACATAAACATACTATCTTCATTACGCCTTGGAGAGCATATTGTTATTTGTGATGCCATTCGGGCAAATACTTGGGCCACTTAACAAAGGATTGCTACTACTCCACTATATGACTTAATGCATAAGTAAGCAAAGGAATATGTAGATGACATGATCATAAAATATAAAGAAAAAGCTGGGCGTGTTCTGACTTAGTAGAAGTTTTTTATAAGACTTAGAAAATACAATATGCATTGAACCCATTTAAGTGCACTGTCTAAGTAGAAATTGTTAGGGTCCGTGATTAGTCTAAGGGAGAATTGAGGTTGATCCCTTAAAGATCAAGGCCATACAAGAAATGCCTCAGCCTAAAACCAAAAAGGAAATATGAGGATTCTTAGGACGCCTACAGTAGATCAGCCACTTCTTATGAAAGTTGACCATAGAAGTGAGCCTATCTTCAAGAAATTAAAGAAAGGTGTGAAGCCAGAATGAAACGAGGATTGTCAAGAGGATTTGACAAGATTAAGGAGCACATATCTAATTCACCAATGTTGGTATCTCTGTAGCTTGACATTCCCTTTAATCTCTATCTCACAATGACTACAATAGTAATAAGGCTATGTTAGCCACTAAGATAGAATAGAGGAAATGGCCATCTGCTATGTCGATAAGAAGTTCCTTAAATACAAAAGCCTATTACTCTCCTATGGAGAAAACCTCTTTAGCATTAGTCTAGGCATCAAAAAACATAGACACTCCACGTTAACTGATACAATATATGTGGTGGCATCAGTGGACTCGATAAGGTATTTACTGTAACAATAAGTGATAAGCTGTTACCAGGTGGATAGTAATGCTATCAGAATTTGACCTACACTACATCTTACAAAATTCAATTAAGGGAAGAGCCATGTCAGACTTCTTAGTAGACTTGCCAATTGAAGATCGAAAGGAAGAAACCTTTGATTTCCCCAATGAAGAGATCCTTTAAGTATAATGAGACATCTGGACATTATATTTTGATGTGGCTTCAAACTTAAAAGAATTAGGAGTGGACGTCCTTTTAGTATCCCCTGAGGGGGCACATACCCCTATCTCGATCAAGCTGCATTTTAAGGTCACCAACAATGTAGCAGAATACGAGGTTGTATTATCAGGTTATAAGCTGTCATAGAAATCGGAGTGAAGAACATACGATTGGATGGGGACTCCAACTTGATGATAAATTAAATCTCACAAAAGTAGAAGGTGAGAAATGAAGCCTTGGCACCATACCAAGGTTATCTAGTGGATCTCCGTAAAAACTTTGCCAATATTACTTACATTTACCTTCCCGGTGAAGATAACCAATTTGCTGACGCTCTAGCAAAGTTAGCTTCAATGGTCAACACTCCGAGTAACATCCATTTGATGTCATTATTAGCTAAAAGGAGAAATACATGGAGTTCACTACTTGGTATCGATACATCTACACGTGCTTAATAAAGAAAGAGTACCCACTGGAGTTGTCCCCAAAAGCCAAATTGGTGTTAAGGTTGGTAGATTTATAATAGTTTGAGGATAAAGGAGAGTTATATAAAAAGAGAGATAAGCGTATAAAGTTTCTCTGTGTAACACAAGAGGATGTGTGAGAAATCATTAAGGAAGTTCATAGTGAGGAGTGTGGCCCACACATGAGCTATTGAATGTTAGCCAAAAAGGTTCAAAGGATGAGGGTATTATTGGTCCACAATGGAAGCAGATTATCATGTATGTGTGTGAGAAGATGTCATAATTGTCAAATATATACTGATTTGCAGCATCAACCTCGCTCTTTTCTTTCAGTACTTACTTCACCATGTCCTTTTTTAGTTTGCGCAATTCATGTAATTGGGAAAGTGATGCTGAAAGGAATGAGAGGCCACGAACATGTGCTTGTAACAATTCATAACTTCACAAAATGGGTAGAAGTAGTTTTCTATGCTCAAATCACCTCAAAATTGTGATAAAATTCATCGTCAACAATATCATATATAGGTATGGTGTACCACATGAATTAATAAATGATCAAGATAGTCATTTCAGAAAAGAAATAGCAGACTTGCTTGAAAAATACAAAATCCAGCACCATAAGTCCTCCCAATACTGACCCCAAACAAAAGGAGTAGTTGAAGTAGCTGAGATGAATATCTGAAGGATAATTGAGAAAATGGCTAAAAACTATAAAGATTGGCCCAACAAGCTACCTTTTGCTCCGTAGGCATATAAAATTTTAATTCACACTTCAGCAGAAGCAATGCTACATTCCCTAGTTTACGGAATAGAAGCAACACTTCTATTGAAATAGCACCACCTTTACTCAGGGTAATTATGGGAAGTTAAATTTCAGAGTCAGAGTGGGCAAAAGCACAGTACGAGGAGCTAGTCATGCTAGATGAAAAGAGATTGAGGGCCTCATATAATGTCAATTATACTAAGCTTGGATCTTAAGAGCTTTTAATAAAGAAGTCAAGCCTAGAGACCTACAGGAAGGAGATATGGTTCTAATGGAAATAAAGGCTCCACTCCAAGACCCAAAGGGAAAATTTAGGCTCATTTGGCTAGGCCCATATATAATAAAAACCATCTTGCTAGGCATAGTACTAAAACTAATGGACATGAATGATAAGGAATATACTGAATATACAAATCAGTATCAGCTGAAGAAGTATTATGGTTAGTTGATCGATCTATGCCAAGGCCCATACCAAGCTTTACAAAAAGTGAAGTTTATTTCCCTATAATAAGACCCACAATAGGTTCACAAGGCCCATACCGACCCCCCAAAAAGAGAGCAATAATGTAATGAACTATGAAGGTTAGATTCTGCAATGCGGATGTGAATAAGCCTTAATGGTCCGACCCCACTACTCTTTATTAACCATTCACCAATCTTAATATAATAGAAGAAAAAAAAAGAGAAAAATATATATAATGCTATTGCTAGGTCGACCCAGCAAGAAAGCCCAAGCATCGCAGATGGAATCGAGCTGAGTTCCTGGAGGAAACCTGATTAAGCTCCAGCAGACGGAAACTGGGCCAGGCTATAGGCCAATGTCAAAAGGAGATATGCTAGGCTGGGCTGTGCAAATCAGGTAGCTTGGCAGTTAAAAAATTTGCAGTAAGAACAACAAATTATCTAGAACACTTTAATACCTTTATTGCCATTGAAAATTCTGAAAAACATACAATTTATAATGAAACTCCTATAGCATATTACTATGAAAACCTTAAAACTTTATTCAAAAGTAAGAGGCAAAGCTAGTTTCTAATCTTTCTTCAACTTCTTGTCCTTATTAGCTTGAGGTGTTAACTTATGGGTTAATTCTTTTCTTTTAGCTATGAGACAAGTTACATTTTTCCCTATTTACCTCCATCTTCCTAGTCTTCGAAGATTCCATAACATTCTCCATATCCGAAATAACCTTCCTCAACTCAGTATCACTTGCATTGATCTAATTCGGATAGTCTTCTGAGATATAGGCAGAGCATGGGACAGGTAACATCATATGCTAATAGTTAACCTAATATGGGAAAGATCATTCATATGGCTCCTAGGAGCAAAACAGCCCAAGGCAGGGATGGTTTGCCTGTAACGAAATTGTCTCATCAATCATCTGGGAAAGAGGTAGGTAGTCAGGTATGTATCTAAATTCCTAAGAGCCTTAATCAGCCCAAGGTGTTGCTAGAGCCAAATCTGCATACCAACATAAACAAAAAAAGGGAACAAAAGAAGGGTAGGAAGTACCAGGAGCCGGATCGGGTTCTGAGGCCTAGCCCAAAACCCAAAAAAAAAAATTGAGGGAGACAGAAAGGGAGCAGAATGTAGGTAGCCTAGTGAAAACCCGAACAGGTTCCAGGCCCATCTGGTCGCCAAGTAAAGCCCGGAAGGGGGAAGATCTACCTAAAGCGCTAGTGGGCTCCCTAAAAAGAACTGATCCAGGTGGTGGCAGAGTTGATCTGAACATAATATGGTTTTAGAAACAATGATAGGAGTTTGATTGCATCAAATTCCATCCTTTATGTTCAACACTATAGCTGGCCCTCTATATTAAGAATCACTAATGAATAGAAAGGCCCCGAGAAGGCATAGGAGAATTGCTCTGTGCCTGAGAATATCTTCAAGAGCTCACCTATTGTCTCTTTGAAAATAAGAAATTAAGGACATTAAATTCACTTCGTCCCCGATAACTATGGTAGAGATGTGCTCCTCACTTATATCTAAGAAACGAGAATACTGGGAGGACATATCATTTGACTAAGCTGGTATAACAAGAAAGTAATAAAGTTAAAAACCTAGTATACCACTAAAATCATCAGTTAAAGGGAATAACTCATGTTCCCTAAACCAAAAGGCATGAAATTTAGAATCCCAAAGGGTAAAGGCAGCTCTAAGAAACTCCCAGGAAATTTTGACTTGTTGAAGGCTAAGAAGGCAACTTAAATGAAGGTTTTTAAGCGTGTGCTTGTCACTAGCATCAAGGGTAAGCATCCAACAGGTTAAGACCTTCTCAAAAGACATGGTCAATTTTAGTAGATTGCTTCTACAATAGACAAAAATCAAATGACAAGCAACCTTAATTTTAGCTACACAAATAGCTAATCCTAAACTAGTCGGGTTCTTATCTCGGGTGCAACACCAAGCCAAATTCAAGTTCAATAAGGCTTGTTGGACCTGACAAGGAACCCGCCCAGGATCCATGCTTGGGCCGCTTCGTAAATTTGTATTATTTTCTTTTATCCCTAATATTTATAACTTTAGCCGACTGTAATTATAAAATTATCCAATAACATTTTCGGATTATTACTTAGAACCATAAAGATCTTGATACTTATTAGCGCCTTTTTAGTTTTTGCTCTTTTTTATTTTGGGAAAAGTGGGGGCTATCATTGCATAGAGTCATTTTAAAATAGCTAGCATTAGCACAAAGTTTGCATAAGACTTGTATGAAAATGGCATTACATAGGAGTAACATTGTGTTATAACAAAAGCATCACACATAAGTCTATTAGACTGCCCCTTTTGATAATCTAGGAACCCACAGCTACTTTCACTAATGCGGTAGCCAGCATAATTTGGTGCAAAGTCAGAATCAACTGATGAGCGACTGGTACCAACATCAGCTCGAGGATTACCGTTGGGGCCCAAGAATGGCATGGAGGGTTACTATGCATCGTCCCAGATGACGACTCACCATACAAAATGTAGGGCACATAAGGCTCCTCAAAAGAAGAAGAGATGGCATGGGGATCTTGTGGATCATAGACTTGGAGTGGTTCCACCTTATCGAAGAATCCGCATAAGGCTTCGTCTCTCTAGCATGAGAAGACTCTGGGATATCTTGCGCCCTCAAGGGATTATGAGGTCACAAGTGGGATCTATGAGGACTTACTTCTAGTCTCTTTTTATGAAAGAAGGAAGTTTGACAAAAGCGTAAAAATCACGCTAAGAAAATAAAAGAGGTAGGCTACCTCATCCGTTTGAGGTGCTGACAAATAAAGAGGTTTGCAAATGCCTTTTTCATTTAATAAAAATGTCGTACTCTTATGCTTGATTGCTCTCGATTATACTAAAAGAAAAAAAAAGACAAATGAATATATGTACATTTCGCATTAAGCAACACAGTTGTCCCCTAAAGGTGGAGGAAATGGGAGCTCGAGACTAGGCACTCAGATTGTGAGACTAGTGGTATATTTATATGCACTCCCTCCATAAGGAATTAACACTGACTGCAGCACCAAGCTGCTAGTACCCTTGACTTTCCCATGGGTGAAAGTTTGCCTATAAGAAGAGAAAATTAGAACAAATGAGAAGATTAAAACTGGCAAATTTCTACATGACACTCAAGGCAATGATATCATGGTTCAAAACGTTTATCACCTGTCATAGGCGCTGGAGACTTCTAGCTCAAAATTGCCACTGAACTTGATTTTCCTTAGTCCATAAAACCATGGTTGGAAAACGATGGGTTTCCTCAATCCTAGTGAAAGCTTGGATAAATATTCCTAAAACCAAAGCTGTAAAAATAGGAGACAAAATAAGGACTACAAGCCAAGAGCATGAAATAATCTTTCAAGAGAGACCATTGCCCTAATTACCCTCTATAAACCATTGATGGGCAAACTAAAATTACGTTCCACATCAGTTTCCTCTATTTTTCGTATCCCAGCTTGCATACCATGAACAACAATGGAATATATAGGAAACCCCCCATTCAGGAGTTCATTCTATCAAGGTCAACAAAGTTGACTAGAGAGTCGAAATAACAATGATTGATGAACCAGATAAAAGTGGTAATGTCAAGAAGAAGATCTAAAATAATATGGGCTTGTTGATCAATAGAATGCTCAGACCAATCACTCATCATCAGTCATCACATCAAAAAGGATGCTATAGGAGAAGCGATTCCTATGAGGAATGCTGATCATGACAGGACCAAAGAGTTAAAGAAGTTGGTCACACTAAAGATAAAAATCTTCTTGATAGACTAATGGGTCCCTAGAAAAATTAAGATCTGTTAGCATGGCAAAGTCAAGAGGGGTTATAGCTATATCCCCAAATGGGAGGTGAAAACCCAAAATCTCTCAACTGCTGCTTGAGACCACAATAATAAGTTAAATTAACTACTACTTTTAGACTTGAATGAAAGGTCCCAAAGCCAGCCTTATTTAGTACAAATCAAACCAGGGCTTCTTTACTCTTACGGTCTTTCATAAATTTCCTAGAGGCACCCATACCCTAAACAAGATCTTCCTGAACAAAAGAAAGAAAAGCAATCAAAATTAGACTCGTGATCATCATAAAAACAAACTACAGGAAAAGGGAGGGGAATACTTACTACTTTCAAAGCAACCTAACGAGATGCACGACATCCTACATCTAGTAAAAGGTCTGTTTTATTCTAGGCATTAATTGGTCTTCATTCCTTTTTGATGAAAGAATCCTGAGGGAGCCTTTTTTACCTAGTTCTCTAGGGTGGATGTGCCTTTCTCACATTCATGATCTTAGAGCACAACTACTCACTTTTGACTAAGAAGATAAGGAAAGGAAGCAATAAAAGCATAAGTAACTAGATAAATATAGGCTCAACAAAGGTGTGAAGAAAGGTTCCTCAGTGCACGGTATTCATAAGCAAAGGCAAGGGAAGAAAAAACAAGAGGAGAAAGCTAAACCAAAGAGGGACCCAGACAGTTTTCCTATGGAAAATGCATGCACATATTACATATTAATGAAACCATGTGTAAAGAAATAGAAAGAAAAGAAGGAAAAAAGGCCAAAGAGGGGGGACTCGATCGGGTTCCCCATGCATGAAACACATGTACGCTACACCTACATGAAAACAAAGGAAGAAAAACAAGAGGAGAAAGCCAAACCAAAAGGGGGACCTAGTCTAGTTCCCTATGCATGCAATAATGCACTATATTTGCATAAAACAACCACAAAGGCAAAAGAAAAGACACCAAGAAAAGAGGGGAACTCGGTAGGGTTCCATCAGTACATGCATGAACAAAGCGTACACATTATCATGTATAAAACAATAAGTAATAGACTTAGAAAGAAAAGATATAAAGTAAAGAGGAGAACTTGATCAGGTTTCACCTCATATATGCCTTGTCAATTGCATAAAATGGCCATAAAAGAGGAAAAGCAAAGGCCAAGGAGAGGAAGCAAAAATTAATGCCATAGGACTTAGTCGAGATTCTAAGTAAGCAAATTCAAGGAGTAAAATCCAAGCTTGTTAATCCAATAAGCATGTAAGCAAGAGAAAAATAGGAGCTATAGGACACAGTTCGGTTCGAGGGGAGCTAATCTCACATGCACAAGCATTATCATTAGCAAAAGTACAAGCAACAAGAGGAAAGACAAGAAAAACTAAGAGGAAATGGAACCTGATCAGTTCCTTATGCAAGAATCAATAAGGAACTAAATTTATCCATCAAACATGCTTGCAAACAAGAAGAAGAAGTGAAAGAAGGCCATGGGACCTAGCTAGGATCCTTATTACTTAGACATGAAATGCATTGCCATCAATTCTAGCAAAAAGAGCAGAAGGAGGAAATGCCAAGACAACCGAGACCCCGGCCTAGTCCCTAAGGTGATGAAAGCATAAGAAGAAAAAATTGATCATTAGGAAAACATGAAATATAAATTGTTGGCAGAACAAGAAGGGGTTTTAAATTATTATCAGTGTAAGATAAGGACTCAGCTCAATTTAAAATCCGCTAGACCGGTGAAGGGTCCACTGGATTGGGGAATAGTTACATTAGAATCTGCTAGACCAGTGAAGGGTCTGCTAACTGATGAAAGGTTAATATCAAAGTCCGCTAGATGAAAGAAAGGTCTGCTAAATTAGCGAAAGGTTGACATCAAAATCTGCTAGACTGGCGAAAGGTATGTTAGACTTGCGAAAGGTCCACTAAACTAGCAAAACATCCGCTAAACAAGCGAAAGGTTACAAAGTTCGCTAGACTACCAAAATGCCGCTAAGCAGACGAAAGGTTAACATCAAAGTCCATGAGATTGGTGAAAATTCGCTAAACCAGTGAAAAGTTAACTTCAAGATATGCTAGATAGACAAAAGGTCGGGCTCAAAATGATGGCCCAAACAAGTAAGCATAGAAGTTATCTACTTTGACCTTCGCCTTATTTAGGCTTGGTCAAAGTTGCAACAAATTGTAGATGCCTAAAAATGACACCTTTAGTTTTATAAAATGCTCGATGACACAAAGTATACCCTAACCTACTGTAACACCCCAAAATTTCTAATTCCAATTTATTACTAATAATTTAACCTATATTGCAGTGGATAGCCTAACTCTACATTACCGTCTTATTCCTTTTTAGAAAACACAAGGCCAAGTATCATAGGAAAATGCACTAATGAATGTTTATTGCTAAGTCAACCCCAAATTCAAGTCCAGCATACAAGTCTAATCCAAATGTTACACTAAAGTAGACATTATTTCAGACACAATCTATGAATCCTATACGGAAACGATCTCACTCTAAACGGATGTCCTATCCCCATGCATATGATCATCACCTAAAAGCAAAACATTTGAAAGAGTGAGATAGGCTCAGTAACAATCACCTTTAGCAGTCAAACACACTCAAATATATTCTAAACAGTTTAGGGGTGGGGGAACACGGACAATTCGAATGATTCATAAAAAGGGCACCCAACCATTCTCAACCTGCACCATAAGTTCATCCAAATCTCACTGAGGTCAGTTTGCAAAATAAAAAAGCAAGCGGCCTTACTAGGTCTCATAGCCTGCATTTGGTTTAAACGCAGTCGCTTATCCACATTATAGCCTAACGTCAAATTGGACGGTTACCGATAACTTGGCCCATGTCCATTCACAAGGTGGCATGCGACTGCTAACCATGCATACAATCACCCGGGGAAAGCTATAAGGCCTTTTTACGATCAGAAGCGAACCTCGTTCATCTTACCTTATTCATTCACTTAAAAGTAGGCCCCATGCTCAACTTGAATTTAGCCCATATCGGCTCAATACAGTCCAAAACCATTTAACGGCATGTTCAAAACATGGCACTAAAAGGATTTGTTCAAGAAAGTCAAGATTTCATGCCAACTTCCAAAATAACCATAAAGCCCCATCACACCAATTCATTCACAAAGATCCGCCGAACATCAATTCAAGTCAATATAATTAAAAGCTAACCCACAAAGCACATTTCATATAGGGATGTTTGGGGTAATTAGGACATGACTATTACCTGATCGGAAGCAACGCCTAAGCTTGAGCTCAAGTTTCTAACTTGGGCCTATGCAAATTCCCAAAAGTAATTTCTAATAGTCTCAATCCTGAACCCAACTTTGCGTATAATAATTTATTGCCCAGAAATTCCCTAAACCATATTTTTTATGCCTAATTACCAAGTTAGCCTCCCGAAATAATTTTTAGTGCACTTTGGGAATCTTTATGTCATTAGCTAGCCCTTATATGCACTACCCAAATTAGGATAAGATTTTAGGTCTAACATCTAGAGGCTATAACTCCCGCTCCCGATATTGGATTTTAGAGATTTAGCCCATTCTAGAAATGTCAGTTTGTGTACTAAAACTTTTATATTGGACTAATTATCAAATTTTGGACTTAACTAGATCGAATTTAGCCAAGTCCCCAAACTATCCCAGCACAGTCCAGATTTGTGCAATCATCGTATTTCGGTCATAACTTCATAATCTTAACTCCGATTTGCATCATTCAAAATTTCAAGGGCCGAGGACTCATAGATAAACCAAACAGATGAATTTCACTATTTTTATATGAGCCAATAATAACCAGTAATTTCTCAAAATTGCCCTATCTTCTTGTCACAGTAGGGTCGATAATCCACTATGTTTGGTCTTGAAAACAATCACCCCTTGCTCAAACCTTTCATAGTACATTCATACTGTGTCCCTCTCATTCCCTTGCTACTTTCAACCTTATTCCAATTCAAGCCATAAAATTGGAACGATTAAAAATTGAACTTTACTTTGCAAGAGAGTTTGAGGGGAAGAGGAGAGACATGGGGATGTTTTAATTCTTCAAACCAAGGAATTTAAATATGAAAATCAAGGAAGACATAAAAGAACTTAGATTTATAGATTAGGGCGTAAGCATTTATAAATAACTTTAGGTAAAAAGAATACTTGTACTTGGGTTTTCATAAACCCTAACCATACTCACCAAAAGGAGAAGGGGGAGATGGCTGGCAACTATGAGTGGTGGCAAGGGTTAGAGCGGTCGATGGTGGTGCCAAGGGCTAGTGGCTTGGCTATGGTATTGGGGGGGGGGGAAGAGAGAGAGACTAGGCATGGGAGAGAGAGATTAGGAGGGGTGTTGGCTAATTTAGGTTTCCCCTCTATAGGGTTAGGGTTTAATAGGAGGAGGAATCGGAAGGAGGCAGAGACAAAATATTTTTATCTTTATTTTTTTCTGTTGCTTCACACAGCTAGACAGGGAAAAATTGACTGATTATGCTAATTCAAAAACTCATGGCACAAAAATAATTTTCTTTAAATTTTTCGAATTTTTTGGTGTAAAAAATCGAAAAATAAATATTGTTTTTTGCTTAGATTGACTAAACTAACACCTAAAAATACAACCTTAAATTACCTATAAAGTCTAATCACCTTACGAGCTCAAGCCCTCTAAGTTGGTTCACTTCAAAAAAACAAAAACAAATATCCATAATTTGAGAATTTTCGGGGTTTTACATTCTACCCTGTATAGGAAGTTTCATTCTTGAAACTTTGCATGTACCTTGGTAGTCAAACAAGTAAGTGCACTTGGATTGCATTTTTTGTTCTGGTTTCCACGAAGCTTCTGATACCTCGTGATTGGCCCAAAGGACTTTCACCAGTGCACTGTCATTTACGGATTTGTTTTTCTCTTCGATCCAAGATGTAAATAGGTTGTTCCTCATAAGATAGGTCTTCTTACAAGTGCATGGGGTCCGATTCAATGACATGGGAGGGGTAAGGGATATACTTGCATAATTGTGACACATTGAAGAGATTATGTACCTTTGGTAATTATAGTGGTAACTCTAATCAATAGGCTATTTCCCCAACTCATTGAATAACAGGGTACAACCCAATGTATCTAGGGCTAAGCTTCCCGTCATACTAAACCTCGTGATACCGTTGGTTGGCGACACCCTAATGAAAACATGGTCTCTCACCTCAAACTCGAGAGGTCTATGCCTTCTATCTGCGCAGCTTTTCTAATGGCTCTAAGCTGCCTTCATTTGTTCATGGATTACCTTAACCTTCTAGGTAGTAGCTTCGATTAGGGTGTGTCAAATGGTGAACACATCGTCTATCTCCTGCCAACACAGTGGGGTTCTGCATCATCTACCATACAATGCTTCGTAAGGGGCCATCCCAATACTGGAATAATAGCTGTTATTGTAGGAGAATTTGATTAGTGCCAATTGCTCCTTCCAAGCTTTCTTGAAGTCCAGTGTGTAGCTCATAACATGTCTTCCAGGGTTTGAATCGTTCGCTCAGTCTACCCATCTATAGCTAGGTGGAAGACTACACTAAAATGTAGTAGTGCCCCCAACGCCTCGTATAACTTCTGCTAGAACCCATATTGGAATATAGTGTCGTGGTCTGAAACTATAGAACTTGGTGCCCTATGTAATTGAATGAATCATGAAGCCAGACACCTTTCTTACTAGCACCTTAGCCCTGATCCTTTCCATTTGCTAGTCAGCATCCTTAGTGGCCTGAATTTCCTCAATAAGGGTAGGCTATACCTCCAGGGTATAAAGCATGGGTTCGTCCCTCCTCATCACCACAGTGATCTCCAGCTTCTTAGAGTCTTCCAACAAATCTTTGGGTAACGCCAATAGGTAGTTAAGCGTCAGGTATGAAATGTGACTTAGCGCATCAGCTACTAGATTTGCCTTCCCTGGGTTGTATTAAAAGTTTAAGTCATAATCCTTAAGGAATTCTAACCATCTTGTCTGCCTCAAGTTCAACTCCCTTTGTAAAAACAAGTATTTTAGACTTTGGTGGTTTGTAAAGATCTCATAGTGCACCCCGTAGAAATAATGACTCCAAATTTTCAATACAAACACTATTACTACTAGTTCCAAGTCATAAGTCGGGTGGTTCTGCTCATGGAGCTTTAGTTGTCATAAGGCATTAGGCTATCATGCAATTGTTTTGCATCAGCATACAACCTAATCCGTTTTTATACGCATCAGTACACACTATAAAATTCTCATCATTGGTGGGTAATGCTAATACAGGGGTGTTAGTTAATCTCTTTTGAAGCTCTTGAAAGGCTTCTTCGCACTTGTCAGTTCACTCATACTTTGTGGTTTTCCTCGTTAATTTAGTAAAGGGGTGTTGCAATCTTGGAGAAGTTTTGAAATAAGTCTACGATAGTAACTTGCCAATCACAGCTAACTCCTCACTTTAGTTGCATTCTTGGGTCTAGGCCACCACTTTGTACCTTTTACCTTTTGAAGATCCATATAGATTTCCTCCCTAGGCACCACATGCCCAAAAAATGCCACATTCCCCAACCAAAACTCACACTTCTTCAATTTCGCATACAATTTATTTTTCCCTAGCACTTTTAGGATTGTCCTCAAATGGTGGGTATGTTTCTTTGTTGTCCTTGAGTAGATCAATATAACATCTACAAACACCATCACAAATGATCCAAATAGGATTTAAAGACCCTATTCGTAAGGTCCATGAATGCAGCTAGGGCCCAAAAGGCATCACTATGCACTCATAGTGTCCGTATCGAGTGCGGAACACCATCTTGGGTATGTCATCCTCCTTGATATAGAGTTGGTGCTATCCAGATTGAAGATCTATCTTAGAAAAAAATCCCCTTACCCTTTATTCAACCTGAAATTATGATACTTTATACCCTTTTATTGTTCAATATTTGCTCTAAATAAATTGTTAAATTAGATTTTTAATAATATTTTTTTTGTTTATTTTGTAGGATTTGAAAATTTTGGAAAAATAAGTAACAAGTGCATGGCTTAGAACGGATTGAAGAAAGCAAGGCCAAATGCAGCCCAGGCCCAGTTTTTTTTCCTTATTTCCTAGCCTCTCTTTTTCCTTTCTTTTCTCCCTTAGGCCGGTCCATCTTTCCTTCCCTCTTCATCTCTCTCGGCCCAGTCTCCTTCTTTCGCTTCCCCGCCTTCCTCTCGGGCCAGGATGAAGCCCAGCTTCTCCCTTCCATCCCCAACCCGGTCTCCTCCTCCTTCTTTTCTTTTTCTCTCTTTCTTTCTCTTTTGGGCCTGGCCCGTTTGCTCTCCTATTTGCTTCCCTCAATTCCTAGCCCGGTCTCCTTCTCTCTCTTTCATTTAGCTCCACATGCCAGGCATGTGACAGCCCCCCTCCCCTTCTTCTTCTTCCTTATCCATTCCACAAAATTCGGGCTGAAAAAAAAGAAAACAAAACAGAGCACGATCGGTGGCTCTTCCTCTTCCGCACCATAACCGTTGCTCATTCTCTTTCTCTCTCCTCATTTATTTTCCATCATCATCACCATCATTAATCCTTCGGTTACAAAGAGTCAATGAAGGCAAACTAGGGAGCGATTTCTGGGACTTGAAAGAAGGCTCGAATGGCAGAGCAACTGGCATGAAGTTCGGGTAGAGGGAGTTTAGGTTTTGTTTAGGCTTCAGTTAGATTCACGTTCAACTTGTAATGCATCTGAATTCGAATTTTAGAGTTTAATTCGAGTTTGGTGTTTTGGGCTTTGTTCTCTTGTTTTCGATTTCGATTTTCAGATTCATATTTGAGCCTTTGAATTGCACAAGTTCGGGGTTTGCTCATGCGTTGTTCGAATTGCTAAGTCCTGGTTTGCGGACGCCTTATTCAAATTGCCCAAGTTTTGGTTTCCTGTGCTTGCTGCGTTTTCCTCTGCTCTTGTTGTCAAGTTCAAGAAATAACTGTCGTTAAGTGTTGGTGATTAAAACCATTTGCAGTTTGGTTCTCTCTTTTTGTTTTGGCTTCTTGTCTTTGCAAGTTAGAGTTACAATTCCATAAATTAATTTTGCCTAATTTAGCCTATTAATTGATAGAATAGTTTGACTTTGAAGTTGGTTAATCTAGCATCTGGTTTTAATTTAGTTTATAGTTTTTTATTTGGGAATCTAATTTTGCATCTATCTCTGAGAACGATATCCCTAATGTGTATAACGATAAACCGTACGCTTGCGGAAAATCACAAGAAGTTTTTGTGGCGCCGTTGTTGGGGACGGCGTTGTGCGATTAGGTTGCTTTGAGTCGTAGTTTAATTATTCGAGTCATTTGCGTCAATTTCATTTTAGTTTTATTTCCATTTTAGTTAGGTTTCGATTGAGTTCTTATTTTGTTCTAATAATTTTGTTTGGATTATTTTCGATTGTTGAAGTCAGCTCGTATTTTGATATTTTGTTTAGCTTAGTTTCATTTTGATTTTTATTTTTTATTTTGCTGTGAAAAGTGCTCACTCATTCAGTTTTGTGCAGGGGAAAAAAAAAACAAAGCAACTTTCCGGTTAGTCTTTCCTTGTTTAGGGTTTTAGTTTATTTTCTATCTTATTTTAATTTATTTTCTGTTTTCTATTTTTGTTATCCTAAAAAAAAAATGATGCTCATGCTTAGTGTTTATGCTTTGTCATTTTGGTCTTTTTCTTTTTGTAATATTATTTTATTTTTTTTGGTTTATTTTGTGTGCTTAACTTGCTTATTTCAATCTCATGTTTTGTTTTAGTGATTAATTTGTGATTAGTGTCCTAGAGTCATTTTTCTTTCAATAAAAAACAAAAAACTTTAAAAAGATTTTTTTTTAAAAAATTTAAATCTTGAAAAAAAAAAAAAAAAAGATTCAAGCATGCCAGTGTTTAATTTCCCACAATTTGAGCATGAATCATTATGGAGTTATCTGTTTAGACTTAATCATTATCGTGCTCAATTGAATTGCACTTTTAAAAAATGAAAAACTTATGAGGTCATCGTTTTGGGTCTCAATGCTGAGTTTAGGAGTTATATTGAGTCTATTTATCCTGGAGGTGTCCTAAGATTATTAAGTAGAACTCAAGATAAGGTTTGGGATTTCTT
This sequence comes from Carnegiea gigantea, assembly GCA_029747015.1. Taxonomy (NCBI): domain Eukaryota; kingdom Viridiplantae; phylum Streptophyta; class Magnoliopsida; order Caryophyllales; family Cactaceae; genus Carnegiea; species Carnegiea gigantea. Next base: position 557,272 of record JAKOGI010000290.1, read on the forward strand.
CAAAAAACTAGCTTGAGATAATTATGAGTTTGAACAAGCTAGATGGACTTTAGGATACCCAACTCATGAGTCTGCTTTTCATGCTCATCCTTACCACCGGGACTTCTATGACCCCTCTCATGCTTATGTGCCTCCTGTTTTGTGTGATTACTGCGAGTCCTCTGGTCATGCTGCTTATACTTGCCCTCATCATGATTTTGATGCTAATTATGCAAGTGTGGAAAAAAGGTTAAATGAATTGACTAATAAAGTGATGGAGATAATGAAAGCGAGAATTACTAAACATTCTCACTGTTTTAATCAGAAGAGGGAGCACTGTAATGAGTCTGACTCTAGTTTAGGATCTTCTAAACCTGAAGTTAGTCTTTCTGATAATTTTGAGCTGTCTTATCAATCTAGGCCTCATTTGCATGATAATCTGTCTTTGCCTAGCCTTGAAAAAGAGAGCAACCTCCCTGTGTCTCTATCGCCTGGCCTTGCACCACACACTAACTCACAAAAGGATGTCACTGATGATGTCCTAGTTTATGCCGACCCACCCACCACTTTTGATGAGTCTTTTGAGTTTGAGGGTCATGAACCTGAGAGACCTGATGAGTTAGATATGAGCATCCCATATGCCATCAAGCATCATGATCAGTTAGACGATATTTCCCAGGAGTCGCGTGAGGAGGAAGTTGAGCCCGCTACTTTAGAATTCAATGATGATATTCTTTCTATAGATAATGAATCTTTTTCATGTGGGTTTAATTTCGATGAAAATTTTGATGAGGGTTTTTGTGTTGAATATGAATATTTCTCTTTTAACCATCCAATACCTCCTAAGTTATTCACTGTTGAATATGACTCATTTTGTTTTGACGTCAATATGAGTTTGGATGTGGACCTGTGTGCTGAATATGAACTTTTTCTTTTGACCCCATCCAAGCTGACCTCCTTTTTGAATCTCACAAGGATAAATTTGTTGAGTCTGAGGCTATTGTCCCTGAACATTTTGATTTAGACTAGCCTCCTATGCATATTGAACTTAAAGGACTTGTGGATTTAGGACTCACTAATTTGCCTAGACCATTCCTTCATGATGATATACTTTCTAGGCCGATGACCCACCTACTGGCTGATTTTGAGTATGTCTGCCTATTTTCTGATTGGAGCCACCAATTTGACAAGTTAAAACGAGCTTTGACTTGTGCTGCATTATTGTGGTGGATGTACTCTATTTGGTACTAACTCTTACACCTTCATGGTCTTAATTTTATCGAGAGTTGGGCTTCTATGTTTGATAAGCTTCTTTGTGCTTTGTTGGGTTTTGATTTGAATAGCAGCTTGTGAATTGTGATGGAGTGGCTGATGCTCCATGGTCCTCATTTGAGTGAGGCTATAGCTTAGGTGTACTTCAACACCTGACCTGGTATGCTCGTTCCACTCCCTTCTCTTCCCTCTTCTTTTTCATTTCTTTTCTTTCTCTTAGTTGTAGATATTTAGGACTATAATGGGTGATCGATCTTGAGGAGAAATTTAGAATTTGTTGAGTCGTGTTGGCTGTGATCACCCTTGGTTGTATTTTGTTTTATTCTTCCTTGTTAGTTGTGGATATCTAGGGGTTTTTTTTTTTTGAGTTTGATGCTTTGTTCTGTGCGTTTTTGATTTTCTTTGGTTGTGTTCTGTGAGTTTGTATATATTTGTGTTTTGTCTTGGTTTTAAGTGTTGCTTATGTGTTGCGTTTTGGCGTCTTAGCTCCCACAATGAGGACATTATGGAGTTTTGGTGTGGGGGTGAGGTGCCTATTTTTCGAAAATTTTGGAAATCAGTTTAAAAAAAAACAACTTTGCAAATCTTTGAAAATCCAAAAAGATTGCTGTTTTGTTTTGGGGAAGCTTAGTACTATTTTGATCAACTTAAATGCCCTGTGCTTTGATTGATAGCCTGTATATACGCATGATGTGCATGTTAGGTCTCCATTCTCGGCGTGTCATTCTTAGCCCTCATTTTAACCCAATTTGTTTATTATCGCTGTGTAATCCAATCCCCATTTATTTCATCCTCGTTGTCTTAAGGTCTTAGTTTTTCATGATCGGCTCTCCCTCTTGTTTTTAACACAATTACTTTGATTTTTTATTTAAAAAAAAAGAAAAAAATGAATAAAAAATGAAAAAAATGGAAAAGGAAAAACGGAAAAAAAGAAGAAAGAATAGGAATAAGGAAATTGAATAAATTTGGAAAGACAAGTAACCTTTTGAGGCATATGCTATTAGGAAAGCTTGCTTCCAATGATAATGAATCAATATTGTAAGTGTCAGTCAAGTGGGGTTGAGTTTGATTTTGATAAACCTGAGCCCTAGGATGATGATACACTTGCACACATGTTAAGCCAAAAATCATGCATTGTTCTAATCATTATTTTGATTATATTATATATATTATTTCGTCTAATTTACTTTATTTTATATATTTTTCAGGTTTAGCATTAATAAAATAAAGAGGAGAAGAGAGGATGTCGAAGTTCGGGTTTTTACGCTTGGCTATCAAGTCGGTCCAAAAATAATAATTTATGAAAAATATTACTTCCATAATTATTTATTTGGGCTAGGGTTACAAGAGTTGAAGAGAAGCTAGAAGACTTGGGGGAGAAGGAGTCTAAGAAAAAAAACCCTAGCTACCTTCCCCACCATAAAATCACCCATGCCTAACCCTCAATGGGCAACTTCGTCTCCTTCAAAACACCACGGCAGCTCACAATCTCTCCACGCCTAACACAAAAGAGTCATGGGAACCAATAACCCCACGCATCATCAACATCCTCCTTCATCTTCTTTCATCACCATCTCCTTCTTGTGATCACCATCTTCATATAATAACAAAGCCACGGCTCCCTCCATCAACCTCACTCTAATCTCCACAAACCCAAAATGCCTAACCCCTCAATTACGACTGCTTGCTTCTAAAACAAGAACCCAGGCCTCACCTCACGATCCTCCATCATCATAATTCATCATCATCATCTATTGTGTTTCACCCCTTTTTTTATTTTGATTTTTTTGTTTTGTTTGTATTCTATTTTGCTAGGTTACAAACATGATTATTTGGGTGAATTTTGCGATTTAATTTTTAATATGAGTGAGTAATTTTCTTATGCTTAGTATAATCTATTTGAAACCATGCTAGATTAATTATTTTGAAACAAGTTTCATGCTTTGTTGTCTAGTTGATTTTTTTTCATGACTCTATAGTGATTAGTATTAATCTTTCATGATATTCGTGTTAAATTAATTAGAATGCATGCTAGTTAGTTTAATATGAATTCATATGATAGCTTAAAAGACTTTAATATGTAAAAGTTATAGTCTTTTAAGCATTAGTATCACCCTAATTAATCATGGATGACTCAAACTCATCTCTTTTAATTAGGTAATCATTATAGATCTTTGTTAAATCAGTTTGCTGATAATTTAGTTACGAGGTGTTAGATGATATTTTTTTAATACATAATACTCTAGTTTGATTAAATTCTTGCACTGGTATGAGGGTTATCAAAATTAGTAGAGTTTATATTAAGGTTGGATCTAAATAAACTGTAATATAAGCAAAAATGGGAAAGATCTGCTGGTGGGTGCCTTCTACAGTCTATCTCATGGATAAAATCAACTTGTGTGTTGATGATAAATATTAATTTGCATAGTGGATATAGATTATGCTAAGTATTTTTCATAAATTTGGTATCTTTAATAATTATTTGTTACTTTTTAGTTAATTTGTTTAGTTTGTCAATTTTTATTCTTTGATTATTAGCTTTAATATAAACTTTGTTTACCCCCACGAAAGAGAGTCTTTTAGAAGTGTCTTGGTAATATTAGATTAATTAGATTTTGATTTTTAGTGTGATTATAATTTTCAGATTTAATTTATATTCTGTTTTGCTGTTTAATTACCAGTTTGTTAGAAATTAGGCTAAAAATAGTTCCTTTTGTGTTTTTTCAAGTTGTAATCCATCCTAGGGTTTATTTAGTGTCCTATTCTACCTCTATTTAATTTTGGAATTTTTGGAAATTATTTGATAATTTTTCAGAATTATTTCGTGAATTGGATATGTGCAGGTTTTTAATTCAATAAATCTGAAAATTACGTTTTTAAATTTTATTTCATGTTTTTTAGGTGTTATTAAGTCCAGAAAATTATATCCTTAAATTTGGGTAATTTTGTTATTTAATTTCCTATTTATATTAGTGGAGTTTAATTTTTTTTCTAATTTTAGATTTAATTTTCTGTTTCATTTTTCTGGAGTTAATTTTTTGTTTTAATTTTTCTAAAATTAATTACTTATAATTCTGGAGTTATAAACTTATAAACTTTAAGAATATTAGTTTAGGTTACTGCCTGTGATTTTTTTAATATTAATTTTCTGTTTGTTATTATCTGTTTAATTTTTAGTTGAATATTGTGTTATTATTTCTATTTTTGTTTTCCAGATTGTTTAGGATAGCTATTTACTGTTTTATTTTCATAATTTAATTTAGAATATCTAGGAGTAATATTAAGTATTTTTTCAGATTTTTATTTATTAAATTTGATTTATTTTAGAAGTACAAAGAGAAGAAACAATAAATTAGAGTAGTAAAATCATTTAGAATTAAACTAGCTTTTTGACATAATCTTTTCTGGTGGGATCGATCTCTATTTTCCTATGCTATAAATATTATTTATAAAATCGAAGTAGTGGTTAAATTTGTAACTCCATGACAAGCTTTGCAAATTTCGGCGCCGTTACCGGGGAGAGAAAATAAAATCATTAGTTTACTTCTATTTAATTTTATTACTTTTATTGTTTTGCTTTAACTCTAGTATTTTAATTTTTGTAGATTGCTCGTAATGTATGAAATTAAGAAGTGGTAAGGAAATTGGAGAGGACAAGGAGCAAACGTTAGAAGCTAAAAACGAAGAAGGTCATCCTAAACCAGTAAGTCTTAAGATTAAAGAGGTAAGAATGTCTACTCTTCGGGAACTTGCTACCCCTAACCTAGAACGGAACTTTGGATTCATCAATCTATTATCCAAGTTTAATGGATTAGCTGGAAAGAACCCATACTGTCATATTAGTGGGTTTCTTATTATATGCTCTGCTATGGTGTCTGAGAGGATTCCTGAAGACCAAATTAGGTTGAGAGTCTTTCCTTTCTCTTTGCTTGGTAATGCTAAAGATTGGTTGTATTGCATGCCTGCTAGATCTTTCTCTATATGGACTGCATTGCATAAATCATTTTTAGAGAAATTTTTTCCAACATCCCAAATTGGATCTATTAGGAAGGATATATGTGGTATCAAACAAATTAATGGAGAAACTTTTTGTGAGTATTGGGAAAGATTTAATAAATTGTGTGCTAGTTATCCCCAACATCAAATAACTGAACAGTTGTTGATTCAATATTTTTATGAAGGGTTACTTCCTATGGATCGTAATATGGTTGATGCTGCTAGTGGGGGGGCTCTAGTTAATAAAACTCCAGTAGAGGTTAGAAATTTATTCAATCTAATGGCCCAAAATACTCAATAGTTTGGTGCTAGGGAGTCACAAATTAAAAGGGTTAATGAGATTAATTCTAGCTCATCTGTAGAGAGTCAGTTATGAGTCAGTTATCTCACATTACTGCTATGTTAAATAAGATTATTACTGGGAGAGTACAAAAAGCAATCATAGATGGCTTCTGTTGTCTAGAGGGGCATCCTACTGATGCACGTCCTACCCTTCAAGAGGGAAATATTAATGCTGTCTATTCTGACCAAGGTCAAAGGAGGTATGATCTATATTCTAACACTTATAATGAAGGATGGAGAGACCACCCTAATCTTATGTATGGCCTTAAAACCAATCCACCTGGTTTTGACCAAACATCTCGTCAACCTTCTAATCAAGATAGGACCAACTTCCTACTAGAACAAGTTCTTAAGAAGATGGATAATAGGTTCCAGATTATGGAGACAACTCTTAAGCAAGTTCAAGAGAGACAGACTGCAACTGATATCATAGTTAGTAATTTACAGGCTCAAATGCAAAATAGGTGATCATCTCAGCCTTACCCTAACCCTAAGGAGAATGTTAGTGCCATAACACTTAGGAGTGGAAAGGAGTAAAAGAATCTAGGAAGAGTAGAGAATTAGAACCTGAGTTAGAGGTCAAAGGGGCTGAACCAGGGTTAGATACAGATTCTAATCTAGCTATTAAGGAAATAGGAGAGAAGAAAAGAGAACCTTTTAAGCTAATTTCACCCTTTCCTAGTAGATTTCGAGGCCCTACCTCTAAGGTGAATGAGGCTAACCAAGAGATCTTAGAGACATTTAGGAAGGTAGAGATCAACATACCTCTCCTTGATGCCATTAAACAGGTGCCTCATTATGCTAAGTTCTTAAAAGAATTGTGTACTACTAAAAGAAAGTTAGTAGGGAATGAAAAGGTAAGTGTGGAGGAAAATGTATCTGCATTTTTTCAAAGGAAACTCCCCCCTAAGTGCAAAGACCCAGGTGTGTTTTCTGTTCCTTGTAAAATAGGAAATCTTTACTTTGATAAGGCTATGCTTGACTTGGGTGCTTCCATTAATGTTATGCCTAGGCCTGTTTATGACAAACTAAACTTAGGAGAGTTAAAGAAAACTGATATAGTGATTCAGTTAGCTGATATGAGCAGTATTTACCCAGATGGAGTGTTAGAGGATGTCTTAGTCCAAGTGAATGAACTTGTCTTTCCTGCTGATTTTTATGTGATGAACATGGGTAATGCATGTCATGATATTCCCATCTTGCTTGGTAGGCCATTTTTGAAAATAGTTAGCACTAAAATTGATGTGCATGAAGGAGCATTAACCATAGAATTTGATGATGAAGTGATTAAATTTAATATTTTTGATGACATGAGATTTCCTGCTGATTTGAATTACGTGTATGCACTTGACGTTATTGATGAGTAGTCCTAAGATATTTATGACTTGTCTCATGAAGATGAATTGTTCACTGTGCTTACTAAGAGTCTTGATCATGCTGAGTTTCAAAAAGTGCCCTACCAGATTAATGATGATCTAGTGGAAGAGATCCAACTAGAGGTTCCAGGAGCTTCATAGTGTCGAGCCAACGACTGTAAACAAAAACTCTAGTTGGGAGGCAACCTAACATTTTTAGGGAAGTACCCACTTAATTTTACTTTTATTTTCGTTATTTCTATATTTTTGCATGCATTAGGGACAATGCATAAATTAAGTGTGGGCGTGTATCCTGCATTTAATTCCGGCAGTATTTATTCTTAAAACAATTTCTTATAAATAATGCATGATATGAGTTTATGCTAGGCTTGCTTGCTTAAAATTTTTGTTTTCTTAGCTATTTATAGTTTATTCTTTTATGAGTGAAGACTTCTAAGCATGCTAGCTGTTTTTCCGAGAAGTTTGAGTTGATTCTCATATATCTCTCTAACAAGTAACTGTTATGATTATTCATCTTATTTGATCATGTATTATGTCCGCTTCAGAGGCAACAAAGTGGCCTAACCCATTTCCTAGACTATTGAATTAGTAGAATAACTCATTAAAATTGTGACTTTTCTTGTCTGTTTATTATTAAAAAAAGAAAAAAAAAAGTGAAAAAAGAAAAAGAAAAAAAGTTAGATTACCAACATGGGTAGGAATAGGTGGTTGCCACCTTTTCCCCTTATGTTTAGGTCTCAAGTGAGCCTTATGTATGGAGTAACCCATGATTAGGAGAGTCATGCCCCTTTTTGGGTTGATCAATGACTCGGCCCAAACTAACAGTTAAAAAGAAATAAAGATGAGAACGAATTGTTTGCTCCATCACCTCTATTCAGGTGAGCATGAGACAGGGAGCATTTAATTTCTAAGATCCTATATGGGCCTTGAATATATGCGCAAGTGGAGTTTGAAAAAAAAAAAAAACAGAAGAAGAAGAAAAGAAAAATAAATACAAGGCAAGTTTAGAATCAATTTAATGAGTTATTCTATCTAGTTCAGTTGTCTTTATAGCCATACCATGCCTCAATTTTTCTATCATAAATTTTTTAGACCTCTTGATCGGTGTATGCATATTTAAAAGAGATGGATGATCACTGTTCTTGTTACTTCATTAAATAGATGTTGTGAGGTTGATGAATAAACTCTTTGATGGTAGTTGGATGTCTAGTAATTATTCATTTATTGGAGGAAAAACTAGTTAATTTTCAATAAAACTGTTTTTAAAGCAAGCAAATGCCTAGTATGAATATTATAGTTATGCATGACTTTATAAGAAAGAAAGAGGGTAAGTTTTTAAGTCGAGTCTAAGATTTCTTTGCACGAGGACGTCCAAAGTCTAAGTGTGGGGGAATTTGTTAAGCCAAAAATCATGCATTGTTTTAATAATTATTTCGATTATATTATACATATTATTTCATCTAATTTACTTTATTTTATATATTTTTCAGGTTTAGCATTAATAAAATAAAGAGGAGAAGAGAGGACGTTGAAGTTCGGGTTTTTACGCGTGCCTATCAAGTCGGTCCAAAAATAATAATTTATGAAAAATATTATTTCTATAATTATTTATTTGGACTAGGGTTACAAGAGTTGAAGAGAAGCTAGAAGACTTGGGGGAGAAGGAGTCTAAGAAAAAAAACCCTAGCTACCTTCCCCACCATAAAATCACCCACGCCTAACCCTCAATGGGCAGCATCGTCTCCTTCAAAACACCACGACAGCTCACAATCTCTCGACGCCTAACACAAAAGAGCCATGGCAACCAAAAACCCCATGCATCATCAACATCCTCCTTCATCTTCTTCCATCACCATCTCCTTCTTGTGATCACCATCTTCATACAATAACAAAGCCACGGCTCCCTCCATGAACCTCACGCCAATCTCCACAAACCCAAAACGCCTAGCCCCTCAATTACGGCTGCTTGCTTCTAAAACAAGAACCCATGCCTCACCTCACGATCCTCCATCATCATAATTCATCATCATCATCTATTGTGTTTCACCCTTTTTTATTTTTATTTTGTTTTGTTTTGTTTGTATTCTATTTTGCTAGGTTACAAACATGAATCATTTGGGTGAATTTTGCGATTTAATTTTTAATATGAGTGAGTAGTTTTCTTGTGCTCAGTATAATCTATTTGAAACCATGCTAGATTAATTATTTTGAAACAAGTTTCATACTTTATTATCTAGTTGACTTTTTTTCATGATTCTATAGCGATTAGTATTTATCATTCATGATATTCGTGTTATATTAATTAGAAGGCATGTTAGTTAGTCTAATACGAATTCATGTAATAGCTTAAAAGGCTTTAATATGTAAAAGTTATAGTCTTTTAAGCATTAGTATCATCCTAATTAATCATGGATGGTTCAAACCCTTCTCTTTTAATTAGGTAATCGTTATAGATCTTTGTTAAATCAGTTTGCTAGTAAATTGGTTACAAGGTATTAGATGATTTTTTTTAATACGTAATGCTCTAGTTTGGTTAAATTTTTGTGCTGGTGTGAGGATTATCAAAATTAGTAGGGTTTATATTAGGGCTGGACCTTAATAAACTATAATATAAGGAAAAATGGGAAAGATCCGCTAGAGGGTGTCTACTACAGTCTATCTCATGGATAAAATCAACTTGTGTATTGATGATAAATATTAATTTGCATGGTGGATATAGATTATGCTAAGCATTTTTCATAAATTTGGTATCTTTGATAATTATTTGTTGCTTTTTAGTTAATTTGTTTAGTTTGTTAATTTTTATTCTTCGATTATTAGCTTTAATATAAACTTCATTTACCCCCCCTAAAAGAGAGTCTTTTAGGAGTGTCTTGGTAATATTAGATTAATTAGATTTTGATTTTTAGTGTGATTATAATTTTCAGATTTAATTTATATTCTGTTTTGTCATTTAATTACCGGTTTGTTAGAAATTAGGCCAAAAATAGTTCCTTTTGTGTTTTTTCAAGTTGTAATGCATCCTAGGGTTTATGTAGTGTCCTATTCTGCCTCTGTTTAATTTCGGAATTTTTGAAAATTATTTGATAATTTTTCAGAATTATTTCATGAATTGGATATGTGCAAGTTTTTAGTTTAATAAATCTGAAAATTACGTTTTTAAATTTTATTTCATGTTTTTTAGGTGTTATTAAGTCCAGAAAATTATATCCTTAAATTTGGATAGTTTTTTTTATTTAATTTTGTATTTATATTAGTGCAGTTTATTTTGTTTTCTAATTTCAAATTTAATTTTCTGTTTCATTTTTCTGGAGTTAATTTTCTGTTTTAATTTTTCTGAAATTAATTATTTATAATTATGGAGTTATAAGCTTATAAAGTTTAATAATATTAGTGTAGGTTACTGTTTGTGTTTTTTTTTAATATTAATTTTCTGTTTATTATTCTCTGTTTAATTTTTAGTTGAATATTGTGTCATTATTTCTGTTTTTATTTTCTAGATTATTTAGGATAACTATTTACTGTTTTATTTCCAAAATTTAATTTAGAATATTTAGGAGTAATATTAAGTATTTTTCTAGATTTTTATTTATTAAATTTGATTTATTTTAGAAATACAAAGAGAAGAAACAATAAATTAGAGTAGTAAAATCATTTAGAATTAAACTAGCTTTTTGACATAATCTTTTCTCGTAGGATTGATCCCTACTTTCCCATGCTATAAATATTATTTATAAAATTGAGGTAGTTGTTAAATTTGTAACTCCGCAACAAGCTTTACAACACGAGCACGGGGATGGATTCAAAGTTTTGATGTACAGTGGGTGAAAAATTAGTGCTTTGATGTCATTCAAAAGGTAGAGAGTCTTGATGAGTACATTTTGTTTATCTGCAGGTCAATATCATTGCTACATGAGTGATTTAGTTGATTAGAATGTGTATATACCTTTCCCTTGTTTTATACATATTAATTGTTGAAAAAAAAAAACCCCACAAGATTTTCGAGTTTTTCTGTTTGTCTTTTCATTTATAGATTTTGTGGGTATATCTTCTGCAAGCCCTTACGAGACCTTCCTCGCCCACTAGGGGTGACTTAGGGGTTTAAAGGGCTTGTTGCATATGCTAAGTGTAATCGTGATTTCTACGAAAGTGAGTTAGGATTTTATTTTATTTTTCTAGGATTTTTAGTTTTGTTTTACTCGAGGATGAGCAAAACTTAGATGTGGGGGTATTTGTTCAACCTGAATTATGATACTTTATACCCTTTTATCGTCTAATATTTGCTCTAAATAAATTATTAAATTAGATTTTTAATAATTTTTTTGTTTGTTTTATAGGATTTGAAAAATTTGAAAAAATAAGTAACAAGTGCATGGCTGAGATCGGATTGAAGAAAGCAAGGCCAAATGCAGCCCAGGCCCAGTTGTTTTTTTTTTTTTTTCCCCTTATTTCCCAGCCTCCCTTTTTCCTTTCTTTTCTCCCTTGGGCCGGTCCATCTTTCCTTCCCCTTTCATCTCTCTCGGCTAAGTCTCCTTCTTTCTCTTCCCCGCCTTCCTCTCGGGCCAGGATGAACCCCAGCTTCTCCCTTCCATCCCCAGCTCGGTCTCCTCCTCTCTCTTTTCTTTTTCTCTCTTTCTTTCTCTTTTTGGCCTGGCCCGTTTGCTCTCCTATTTGCTTCCCTTAATTCCCAGCCTGGTCTCTCTCTCTCTCTCTCTTTCATTTAGCTCCACATGCCTGGCATGTGACGACCCCCCTCCCCTTCTTCTTCTTCCTCATCCATTCCACAAAATTCAGGTTGGAAAAAAAGAAAACAAAACAGAGCATGACCGGTGGCTCTTCCTCTTCCCCACCATAACCGTTGCTCATTCTCTTTCTCTCTCCTCATTCATTTTCCATCATCATCACCATCATTAATCCTTCGGTTACAAGAAGTCAATTAAGGCAACCCAGGGGGCGATTTCTGGAGCTTGAAAGAAGGCTCGAATGGCAGAGCAACTGGCATGAAGTTTGGGTAGAGGGAGTTTAGGTTTTGTTTAGGCTTCAGTTAGATTCACGTGCAACTTATAATGTATTTGAGTTCGAATTTTAGAGTTTAATTCGAGTTAGGTGTTTTGGGGTTTGTTCTCTTGTTTTCGATTTCAATTTTCAAACTCATATTTTAGCCTTTGAATTGCACAAGTTCGGGGTTTGCTCATGCATTGTTCGAATTTCCAAGTCCTGGTTCGCTGACACCTTATTCAAACTGCCCAATTTTTGGTTTTCTGTGCTTGCTGCGTTTTCCTCTGCTCTTGTTGTCAAGTTCAAGAAATAACTGCCGTTAAGTGTTGGTGATTAAAACCATTTGCAGTTTGGATCTCTCTCTTTGTTTTGGCTTCTTGTCTTTGCAAGTTAGAGTTACAATTCCATAAATTAATTTTGCCTAATTTTGCCTATCAATTGATAGAATAGTTTGACTTTGAAGTTGGTTAATCTAGCATCTAGTTTTAATTTAGTTTATAATTTTTTTTAATTTTTTTGGAATCTAATTTTGCATCCATCCATGAGGACGATGCCCATAATGTGTACAATGATAAACCGTATGCTCGCGGAAAATCACAACACCCTTTAACTTGTTAGAGAGGTCATCTATGCAAGGTAAAGGATACTGGTTCTTGACGGTTATGCTGTTAAGCTCCCAGCAATTGATGCATAACCTCAAGGTTCCATCCTTCCTTTTCACAAACACCACTGGGGCTCCCCATGGAGACGTAGTTGGCCGGATATACCATTTTTCTAAGACCTTATCAACCTAAGCTTTTAGTTCTTTAAGTTCTACTGGGGCCATCCGGTAAGGGACTTTGGAGATAAGGGTTCCTCCTGGCGCCAAGTCAATGAAGAATTCAACCTCCCTAGATAGTGGCATGTCTAGGATTACCTCAGGAAAGATATCAGAAAACTCTTGAACTACTGGAATATCCTGAAGGAATAGCTCAGGGGTTTTAGTGTCTACCATATTACATAAGGACTCTATGTAACCTCGTCCTAATAGTTTTTGGGCTTCCATTGCTGTGATAAGTTTCACTCCACACTTTAGGACCTTGCTTTTATGAATAACCTTGTCTCCCTTAAGCCCCTTTTGGGTAATCTTCTGTTTAGGATAGTTTATTTGTGCTTGGTATTTTGATAACTAGTCCATACCCAAAATTGGATAGAAATTAGTCAACCTAAATTTGTACAGCTCATTTACGAACTCATAGCCGTAAATTTGGATAGGGTAATCCTTATATAGCTCATCACACCTCACTATCTTCCCATCAGGGAAGGCTACAGGTAACAGAGAGCGTTTAGATATTGGGCAATGCCTTTTAGCTCCATTCCTAATAGTTCTATTCCTAATAGTTCCTGGCATGTATTTTGCAGTACTTTGACAGTCTACCCTGATTTACAATCATCATTGAACAGACATGTAGCAATATTCATAATCACATTAATTTGTATAATTCCTACTGGCAAGTTTGCCTAACACTTACTCAGTTTGGTTCTTATTATGCATAATCACATGTCTTATACACATTCCATTAACATTGCCAGTATTCATGCATAGATCAAACACACAGTTCTCAATTAATCATATAAGCAATTATACCCTTGAAAACTCAATAAAAAACTCCAAAGCATAGACTAAAAGTGATAAATGTTTCTTACACCCCTGCTACCATTGCATAAGCAATTCAATAACTTTCTTAATTTGTGCTTTGCTACCAAAGGAAGGACTAATAATGCAATCCTAAAAACCTAAAATTATTAGCATTAAGAAATCAGCTAACATCTATTGCTTAGGGGCATCTAATGGGCATGTTCCCCGATACATCGTACCCTATCTTTCCCTCATCCAGTGAATAACATTAGGTTCAGGTTCACACTCCATTACAAGTAGACCTTCAATCTTAGGTTCTTCAACTGGTTCTCCCTCCGGTCCCTTATCTAGATCTGCTTCTTCAACATCTTCAGCCTCCGCCTGCTCTTCCTCAGGGTCTTCATCTTCTGTTGGTTTCTGCTCCAGGCCCTCCTCCTCTACATGTCCCTCCTTAAGGTCCTCCTCCTCCATGGTTTCCTCCTCGCAGTCCTCCTCATCTATAGGTTCCTCCTTAGAGTCCTCATCCTCTATAAGTTCCTCCTTAGGGTCCTCTTTCTATATGGGTTCCTTCTCAAGTTCCTCCTCTACTAGTTTCCCGTCTTGGTCCTCCTCCTCTATTGGTTCTTCCTCGGGGTCCTCCTCCTATACTGGTTCTTGCTCGGGATCCTCCTTCTCCATGGGTTCTCCCTCATCCTCCCTAGATGGTTTGGGTTTAGCGGGAAGAGGAAGGAGATGAAAAAGGACGAAGAAAGAGATAAAATATTTTAATCATTATTTTTTCCCTCTTGCTTCACATGGCTGCAGAGGGAAAAATTGACTGATGGCACTAATTCGAAAACTCATTGGCACAAAAATAATTTCTCTAAATGTTTTGAAATTTTGAGGTGCAAAGAATTGAAAAATAAATATTGTTTTTGGGCTTAGAGTGACTAAACTAATACCGAGAAATACATCCTTAAAATACCCGTGAAGTCTAATCACCTTATGAGCTCAATCGCTCTAGGTCGGTCCACTTCGGAGAAAAAATGAATATTGTTAATTTGAGAATTTTCGGGGTTTTACATTCTGTACTGCTTATCGGAAGTTTCATCCTCAAAATTTTGTACGTACTTGGGTAGTCAAATAAGCGAGGGTACTTGGATTGCATTTTTTATTCTGGTTCCCACGTATCTTTCTATAGCTCGTGATTGGCCCAAAGGACTTTCACTAGTGGCACTGTTTTCTTACGAAGTTGCTTTTCTGTTCGATCTAAGATGCGAATTGATTGTTCCACATGAGACAAGTCTTCTTGCAAGTGCATGGGGTCCGGTTCGGCGACATAGGTGGGGGTAAGGGATATACCTACGTAATTGTGATATATGGAAGATGTTATATACCTTTGGTAGTCCTGGTGGTAACTCTAATTGCTAGGCTACTTCCTTAACTCGTTGAATCATGGGATACAACCCGATGTGTCTAGGGCTAAGCTTGCCCACCATACCAAACATTGTGATGCCGTTGGTTGGCGACACCCTAATGAAAACATGGTCTCCCACCTCAAACTCGAGCGGCCTACGCCATCTATCTACGTAGCTTCTCTGATGGCTCTAAGCTGCCTTCATTCATTCTTAGAACCTTGATCTTCTGAGTAGTAGCTTCGATTAGGGTGTGTCAAATGGTCAACACATCATCTATCTCCTGCCAACATAGTGGGGTTCTACATCATCCACCATACCATGCTTTATAAGAGACCATCCCAATACTGGAATGATAGCTGTCATTGTAAGAGAATTCGATTACTGCCAATTGCTTCTACTAAGCTTTCTTGAAGTCCAGTGCGTAAGATCATAACATGTCTTCCAAGGTTTGAATCGTTCACTCGGTCTAACCATCTGTAGCTGGGTGGAAGGCTTTACTAAAATGTAGTAGTGCCCCCACGCCCCCAGTAACTTATGCCAGAACCCATATTGGAATCCAGTGTCTTAGTTTGAAATTATAGAACTTGGTGCCCTATGTAATTGAATGATCTCCTCTAAATAGGAACGAGCTGTTTGATCTAATGTCCATGCGTTCCTCATTGCTATAAAGTGGGCTGTCTTTGTGAGTCAGTCTATGATGATCCAAAGTGCATTCTTCTTTCTCTGGTTGGGTTGTAAGCCCACCACAAAATTCATGGAGATTGAGTCCCATTTCCACTCAGGAACCTCCAATGGCTATAAGAGCTCTGCGGCTCTTTGGTGTTCCATTTTCATCGCTGACAGGTTAGGCACTTATCTACATAGTCAGCTATCTTCTATTTTATGTTACTCGACCAGAGGTTTCACTTCAAGTCCTTATAGAGTTTATTTCCCCCAGGGTATACTGAGTGCAGGGTATTGTGTCTCTTATAAAGGATTTTCTCCTTAAGTTCCTCCACAGCTGGCACACATGCTCGATTTTAGAACCTTAAAGTTCCATATTCTTGAATCATGAAGCTAAGCGCCTTTCCTATTAGTACTCAGCCCTGATCCTTTCTAACTGTAGGTTAGCATTCTGAGTAGCCCAAATTTCCTCAATATGGGTATGTTGCATCTCCAGGGTATAAAGCATGCGTTTGTCCCTTTTTGTCACCACATTGATCTCCAGCCTCTTAAAGTCTTTGCACAAATCTTTGGGTAATGCCAATAGGTAGTTAAGGGTCAGGTATGGTCTTTGACTTAATGTATCAGCCACCACATTTGCCTTCCTTGGATGGTATTAAAAGTTTAGATCATAATCTTTAAGGAATTCTAACCAAAATGTCTGCCTTAAGTTCAATTCCCTTTGTGAAAACAGGTATTTTAAACTTTGGTGGTTGGTAAAGATCTCACAGTGCACCTCGTAGAAATAATGCCTCCAAATTTTCAATGCAAACACTACTGCTACTAGTTCCAAGTCATAAGTCAGATAGTTCTGCTCATGGATCTTTAGTTGTCATAAGGCATTAGGGTATGACAAGGTTGTTTTGCATCAGCATACAACCTAATCCGTTTTTATATGCATCAGTACGCACCACAAAATTCTCATCATTAGTGGGTAATGCTAATATAGGTGCCCTAGTTAATCTCTTCTTAAGCTCTTGAAACGCTTCCTTGTACTTTTCATTCCACTCATACTTAGTGGTTTTCCTCATTAAGTTAGTAAGGGGTGTTGCAATCTTAGAGAAGTTTTGAATAAGTCTGCAATAATAACCTACCAATTGCAGCCAACACCTCACATCAGTTGCATTCTTGGGTCTAGGCCACTACTTGATAGCTTCTACCTTTTGAGGATCGATGAAGATTTCCTTCCTGGACACTACATGCCCTCAAAATGCCATATTCCCCAGCCAAAACTCGTACTTCTTCAACTTCGTATACAATTCATTTTTCCTCAGCATGTCTAGGATTGTCCCTCAAGTGGTGGGTATGTTCCTCTGTTGTCGTCGAGTAGATCAATATATCATCTATAAACACCACTACAAATGATCCAAATAAGGTTTAAAGACCCTATTTAGATGGTCTATAAATGCAGCTAGGGCCAAAGGGCATCACTATGCACTCATGGTGTCCGTATCGAGTGCAAAAGGATGTCTTGGGTATGTCATCCTCCTTGATATAAAGTTGGCAGTAGCCAGGTCAAAGATCTATATTAGAAAAAAGTCCCCGTGCCCTTTAACTTGTTAGAGAGGTCATCTAGCTGAGGTAAAGGATAGCAGTTCTTGATGGTTATGCTGTTAAGCTCCCTATAACCGATACTCATCAACCTAAACTTTTAGTTCTTTAAGTTTTACTGGGGTAATCCAGTAAGGGACTTTGGAGATAAGGGTTTCCCCCGGCGCCAAGTCAATAAATAATTCAACCTCCTTAGGTAGTGGCATGTCAAGGATTACCTCAGGAAAGATATTAGGAAACTCCTGAACTACTCGAATATCCTAAAGGAATGACTCGGGGTTTTAGTGTCTACTACATTGCATAAGAACTCATCGCAACCTCATCCTAATAGTTTTTGGGCTTCTGTTGTTGTAATAAGTCTCACTCCGCAGTTTAAGACCTTTCCTTTATAGATTACCTTGTCTTCCTTGGGCCGCCTTTGGGTAATCTTCTGTTTAGATAATTTATTTGTTCTTTATATTTTGATAACCAATCCATACCCAAAATTGCATCAAAATTGGTTAACCTAAATTTGTACAGGTCATTTAAGAACTCATGCCCACAAATTTGGATAGGGCAATACTTATATCATCACACCTCAATGTCTTCCCATCAGAGAAGGCTACAGGTAGTAGAGAGTGTTTGGATGCTGGGCAATGCCTTAGGTAACTTAGTAGAAATGAAAGAATGCGTAGTGCCAGAGTCTTTAGCTCCATTCCTAATAGTTTTATTCCTAATATTTCCCGGTATGTGTTTTACAAGACTTTGACAATCTACCCTAATTTACAATCATCATTGAACAGACTTATAGCAACATTCATGATCACATTAATTTATATCATTCCTACTAGCAAGTTGGGCTAATACTTGTACAGTTAAGTTCTTATCATACATAACCACATGTCTTATGCACTTTCCATTAACATTACCAATATTCATGCATAGATCAAACACACAGTTCTCAATTAGTCATATAAGCAATTACACCCATGTAAACTTAATGAGTAATTCTAACACATAAACTAGAAGTAATAAATGTTTCTTACACCCCTAGTACCATTACATAAGCAATTCAATAACTTCCTTAATTCATACTCTACTAGTAGAAGAAGGAATAACAATACGATATTTAAAACCTAGCATTATTAGCTGTAAGAAATCATCTAATATCTACTTCCTAGGGGCATCTAATGGGCATGTTCCTCGACACATCCTACCACACCTTCCCCGCATCCAGTGAGTAACATATGGTTCAGGTTCACACTTTATTGCAAGTATACCGTCAATCTTAGGTTCTTCAATTAGTTGTCCCTCAGGTCCCTTATGTAGATTTGCTTCTTCAAGGTCTTCATCCTCCCCCTGATCTTCCTCAAGGTCCTCATCTTCTATTGGTTTCTTCTTAGGGCCCCCCTCCTCAATAGGTACCTCCTTAAGGTCCTCCTCTATGGTTTCCTCCTCACAGTCCTCCTCCTCTATGGGTTTCTCCTTAGAGCCCTTCTCCTCTATAAGTTCCTCGTCAGGGTCCTCCTCCTCTACTAGTTTCTCGTCTTGGTCCTCCTCCACTATTAGTTCTTCCTCGGGATCCTCCTCCTCTATTGGTTCTTCCTCGGGGTCCTCATCCTCCATGGGTTCTCCCTCATCCTCCCTAGATGGTTTGGGTTTAGTGGGAGGGGGAAGGAGATGGAAAAGGAAGGAGGAAGAGACAAAATATTTTTATCTTTTTTTTTTCTCTCTTCTTCGCACGGCTGGAGAGGGGAAAATTAACTGATTTCGCTGATTCAAAAAGTCATTGGTAGAAAAATACTTCTCTTTAAATTTTCTATAATTTTTAGGTGCAAGGGATTGAAAAATAAATATTATTTTTGGCTTGGAGTGATCAAACTAGCACCTAAAAATACATCCTTAAATTAACCATGAAGTCTAATAACCTTCCGAGCTTAAATCCTCTAAGTCGGTCCACTTCGAAAAAAACGAATATTCATTATTTGAGAATTTTCGGGGTTTTACATTCTACACCTCTTATAGGAAGTTTCGTACTCAAAATTTCATATGTACAAGGGTAATCAAACAAGTAAGGGTACTTGGATTGCATTTTTTGTTCTGTTTCCCATATAGCTTCCTATACCTTGGGATTGGCCCTAAGGACTTTCACCAGTAGCATTATTTTCTTGCGAAGTTGCTTTTCTCTTCGATCTTAGATGCCAATTAATTGTTCCTCATGAGACAGGTCTTCTTGCAAATGTGCGGGGTCCGGTTCCATGACATGGGAGGGGTCAAAGATATACTTGTGTAATTGCGATACATGGAAGACATTATATACCTTTGGTGGTTGACACGTCCGTGAGCACACGGGTGTTGTAATATAGATTAAAAGATCATCATCAGAGATCAAAGTAATCTATCGAGTCGAAGGTCTATTAGAATTTGCTAAGCGATAAATCCTTTCAAATGGTCGATTAGAATAAGCTAATTAACTATTTAGAAATTCAATAACGAAAGAAAAACATCTATGAATTTGATTTACTAAGTAAAGAGTTGGATCATGGATTTAATCATGCACTTTTCATAGAAAGAACGATTCAAGGAATTTCAATCAAATTGAATTGAATCCTTTCTTTCGAAATGGACTAAATTGTGTAAACAGATTCAACTATCACTCTCTCAAGTGTATTTGATTTTAGTCTAGCTTAAAGATCTATTGATGCTAAGTCTCCTCTTAACAAGCAATTTTCTCTCGAGTTTTGCTAAATTACGTTCTATCAAGACGATCGGGTAGAGAGTTTCTCATTTCAGTACTTCACCCTACTACCTAAAATAAGCAAGCAGAATTGGCTAAACACAACTCACAACAATACAATTTCATGATAGATGTGATTCATTCCAAGCATGAAATAAGCGCAAGAATTCAAGGATAAAGGATCCAACGATAATTCTATGGCTGAAAAATCCCTAGATTAGATAAAACAACTCACTCATGACTCTAAATTCAACTAAAACAAGAGTTTAAAAGCAAATTTGAAAGAAGGAAGGAAAACTTTACAACACTGGCAGCCCTTGAATTGTGCAACAATCTTCAAGCTTCCAAGAGTAAGTTTCTCCCTTCTAAACTCAACAAAAATCACACTAAAATTAAGCTAAACTAATAAAATGTGAAAGTAGGGCTATGGTTGCTGAACTAGATCTCTCCTTCTACCGTGAAAACACGTCTTTTTAAGCAGTAATTGGATGAATCTCAGCCACACAATGAAGAAAAACAAAGAGGCTAGTAGTTACTAGCTTACTACGGCCCGTGATAGGCACCATGGTCGAACCGTTGTCTTGGCTGGAACTGAATTTTTTGCTCTTCTCATGCTTTACTAGCACGGCTTCATAGGGGCATCTGTGGGGGTCAACATACAACCAAATGAGGGTCAAATGTCAAGTCAAATTGGTCTAAAATCCTGTAAAACACAGAAAAGAACCATATCAAAGCGTAAAATGAGAATAGGAGTATAAATTATAATGTTAAGCACATAATTCTCCTAAAAATACAGCAAAATAACCCTAAAAGGATATACAGTCTTATCAAACTCCCCCATGCTTGAACTATTGCTTGTTCTCAAGCAAACTAAGACAAAAAATTATTCAAAAACTCCTTAGGATAGACATTGGTCGCATTTCAATGGCAAGGTCGATCCAAAGTTAGCCGAAAAAGGTGCAAAAATCATTTAGCAAATAGATTAGGGAATGAAATTTTTGAAAACCACTTGATATACCACAGTGTCAAATTTGAATCAATCTGCCCAAATCATCAAATATAATCATTGAACATATGAAACAAATGGAGCTGGCAATACTAGCAGAACCTTACTATAGTCATGTGGCACTCATTACTCATGTGTTTGAAAATATATGAAGGCTCCCTCAATTCTCATGCCATCGACTCAAATCTACCTTAAGCTTGATAAGACTCTCTAGTTCGCCTTCACTAAAATGCAATATACATTAGATAATCATGAGGACTTTTGCAAGTTTGTAATGGGGCCATGGGTAAAGGTGAGAGGGGAACAAATGTTTTAGAAATGTAGAGCTAGAAGTTATAGACTAAGAGTTGAACGCTTTCAATGCATCATACAACATCCTTCCTAAACCAATACAATTCATCTACACAATACATCCCCAATTGAAAAGATAAAGAGTTGAAAGTCATAAATATTTTTACAATCCCAACAAGGCTAATGCTCTTTTTATTATTCCTTTTTTTTCTTTTCTCTTCCTTTTTTTCTTTTTCTTTGTTTCTCTTTTCTTTGTTTTTTTTTTTCTTGTTTCTCTTTTCTATAGAGTTAGCCAAGGGAAATCCATACCAAACTGTGAATTTCAACTCTTCTCTAAACTTTGTACAACAAGACAAGGGATTTCTTATATAACATAAGAACACAAATCCTTTCACCATACAACCAAATCCACCAAAAAGATCTCGAAACACCTTATTAGTTCCCAATTAAAACTTGATGCACAAGAATGAAATGCTTCTCTAGTCTTGGATTAAGGGTGAGATAATCATTTGGCCAAAGGCTATCATAGGAGGTTCAAACCAATAAAGACGGATGTAAGCTCAAAGGGGCTAGCAAGAGATATAGTATGTAACAAAGGTGGCTATTTGGTCTTTGGGGTTAACAAGTCAAAGAATTCCTCAATCATATTGCCTAAATGCGTATACGAAATGTGATCTTGAATGAAAATCAAAGCAAGTTCTAGAGAAATGATATCAAGAAAGAGTCGCACATGAATTAACAAGAGACTAAATTGATAAATTAGTCTTTAAAAGCTCAAAGCCTCACGGGACATATGCCAAGATCATAACTAGCTCATTAGTAATCACATACCAAACTTCATGTAAAGAGTCACGGGGGTTACTCAACATATGGTCAAAATATGAAGCTCCTTTTCAAAAACTCATTCTCAAACATTTTATGCACAATTGGGCAAATTAAAGGATCAATCTAAACCAAAGAAGTCTACCTAATCTACAATAATCAACATCGGAGGATTTTTTTCCTTCTTTTTTTTCATTTTTTTCAATTTTTATATTTTTTAATTTTATGCATGCTCCTAATGACAATACTAATGAAAATGCAAAAACTATAAGAAGAAACTATAAAAAAACTAAAATGCAATCTAGAATGAAAAGAAACCTAAATATACTTCTGAAATGCTTCTAACCAAATAAGATTAAAACCTATAATGAAACTCTAAAAACTATCACGAATAATATACACAATACAAAAACACACCAAACCAAATTAGGCATCAAACGCCATTAAATACCGATAAACTCCCCCATGCTTGAACAACACATTGTCCTTAATGTGTGCACATAATAGAAAAAGGAAAGGGGAGTAGCAAAAAGCAATCAAAAAGGAGGTGCGGGAGGAGGATGGGGTGGTTGGCCATAAGAGATATACCAATATCACCAGGTCTCTAAACATACTTGATAATCTTGGAAGTATTGAGTCTGGGTAGCAAGCATCCTACGAAGCTCGTCGTGGCGCTCCTGGACAAAGTCACGAAGAGTGGCATTCTTAGAAGCAACATATGGTCAAAGGGATACTTGCTCCTCCTGGATGGGCCTAAGGGTGGCTTAAAGGTCGGCATAGTCAGTAAGGGGTGGTTTGGAGGAAGAAATAGGTCCAACTTAACTAGAATAAGGGGGTGGAAGGGGTACAGGTTGAACAACCTCGGCATCACCAGCACCCAATAAAGGTTGGCCTAGTGAAGTAAGTTCGATGAGCATTGGGAAGCGACAGAAGCCGATCCCTAGGGTAAATACAGCATAAATGTCTAGCCTCTACTTTATAAAAGTGTATTATCTCAAAATCGGCTTGATCAAGTCGCTCGGACCCAGATACTCTATCCTTAAGGTTGTGCTCAATACCCAAAAATCTAGCAATAGATGTGACAATACCACCAATGACTATCCTACCCTTAGCACTAACAGTAGCACCATGTAATTATCTGGCTAAAAACAGCTCGGGGTCAAGTTGGACACCATCAAGCATACAAGATAAGAAATATAACTCAGATAATCTCGGGATATGCAAACTATCATCCCGAGCAAAGAAACAACAAGCTAGGATATGCTTACCTACCTAAATGCAAGGGTTCCTAATATGGGTGTATTTAGAGGAACTAGTACTGTACATAACACTCTTACAAAGCTCGCCCTAAAATGCATTTGGGTTGAATTCATGGGGGACTTGTCAGTTTGGTAAATCCATACTAGGTGGAAAACCAAATATACTATTGAAGGTACCTAAGTTCAACTCATATAATTATCCTTGCAGATAAAATGAAATGTATACTGCTTGACATTGAAGCCCTCTAGTAACATCAACATATAATGTACTTAGGACCTAAGGTCAAGTCCCGATATGTATGCTCCTTTATCTCAATGAAATGTCCCATACCACCCCATGCAAACAAGCACCGAATATTATCTAACATTCCTAAATGTCCTAATAATTCCTCATCATAATAACGAGTGGTCACAATCATGCATTCATTCAAACAAGTAACCTAGCAACATAATCGGGGTTGGTTAAACCAAGAGGATGAGGAATGTTACCTGAGCTTGTGCATTGGTGGAAGTGTGGGAGGTCTGTTGAGGCCGGGATGGTGCTTGGTAAGATGATCCTACCTCCTTGATACTCCTTTGTCACTTGGTGGATGCCATGAGTGCAAAATAGAAGAAGAATTGAAACTAAAACTTAAAAAATAAAATTTTAAGAAACAAAAATGAAGACTTTAAATGAAAAATAAGAAGGATTAGAAGGGGAAGAAGATGGTTATGGAGGATGGGTGAAGGTGAGACGAAGTTGAAGAAGAAATGGTGGAAAGAGGTGAAATTTGTGCGAGAAAGAGAAAGATTAAGTGAAAAGGTGAAGTTTTAAGGGAAAGTGGAGTGAAAATGAGAAGCAAATGAGGGAGAAATGGAGGTTTAGTAATGATGGGTTTAAAGAGAGAAAGACGAAGGTAAAGAGGGAGTGTGTCGAGGTTGAAGATGATTTTAGGGAAAAGGAAGGGTCAACGCAGTCAAAACCCTTGACCGCGAACCGTAGCAGACCACCATGGTCCGTGGGGGTCACCACGGGAAGCAGACACCAAATTTTTTTATTTTCCCGATTTGGCACCCCACGGCTCGTTTTGATGGGTTGCTTGGCCGTGGTGCCAAACATCCTCCTTTTTTTTTGTTTTTTTCCTTTGTGTCTTTTGATGCCCTCTTCTTTGCTCTCTTCTTTTTTTAATTTATTCTATTTTTTTTGTATCTTTTTTTTCTCTGTTTCTTTTCTTTTTTTTCTATGCGATGAAAAACTACAAGTAACTATGAAAATCAAAGCTTAAAAAAAAGAAAAAGGGCTTGGGTTGCCTTCCAAAAAGCGCTCTTTTAAGGTCAAGAGCTTGACCATACTTCTATGCTTGGTTTGGATTAGTGAGCGTGTATACAACATTTTTGTCACGAACTATAAAATTGAACTTCTTTAATCGAAGGTATCACCTAAAAAGCTCAGGTTGGAGGTCCTTCGTCATCATCAATTGATGCCATAGCATATTATCCATGTACAGGACAAATCGTGTACGTGGCCCATTAGACTGACCACTATCACCTTGTTTAACCCCTAAATCAAAATCTACATCAAATCCTTCCATAGGGGGCAAAGAGAGAACCACTTGAGCAAACCTACAATAATCACTCATAGCAGATTCATTAGAAGTATGACCTCAACTTTAGGTATGCTAGGCGGCATAGGAGCAGCAAACTCCACCTTAACATGCCTTTAGTCGGGATCCTCAGTGAAAATCCAATCAAAATCAGGAGGATCTTGACAATTCAAGATGTCCTCTATATCAATCTCAGGAGAAGCGAAAATGCATCTAATAGGGAAGAATAAGGAGAAACCACTTTCTCCTCCATATGGCAGAACATAGCATAACACCCTCATACTTCAAATGTTATCCGCCCCATTTTTTCATCAATATGGCAACCTGCTATAGCCATGAAGGGCCTACCTAGAATAATTTGGGTATTATCGGTCTCAATCATATCAATAATGATAAAGTCTTCTAATACTCAAATATCTCCTATTTTGACTGGTACATCCTCTAATTTGCCTAAAGGTTGCATTTCGGAGCCGTCTGCTAACTGTAGTGAAATGGGTGCGAGCTGTAATGGCCCTAAGTGAAGCTTATGAAATAAAGAGTATGGCATTAAACTAACGCTTGTACCTAGATCACATAAGGCTATTTCAATTTTCACCTTTTCCACAACAGAGGGGATAGAAAAGCTACCTGAGTCAGGAAGCTTAGGTGGAAAAATTGTGGGGATCTCTAAACTTTCATACTCTACGAATGTTGCAGCCTCGCCACCATCATTTTTTTCCTTACTCTCAACCATGGCTATTTCTCTACCCTGTTTAATTAGCGTGTCCTCGGGGTCAATAGAGTCCTCTACCCCTTCCTTCAAGGTGACACAATTATAATGCTTATGGGGGTTAGATTCTGGTTTACTCAGGAGTCTATTCAGGGGTGCAGAAGAAAAGCTAGCTTGTTGGGTGATTGGGGCTTCCAACATCTTATTATGAGTTGTAAGCACATCAACCTTAGAGGCTAATTGCTTAATATACTTAACTTGCTTTTGTTGTGCCATAAGCATACTTTCCATCATAGCCTCTAAGTTAGACTTTTAGGGTATTTGTAGAGAGAAAGGTGGCCCTTGAAAACTGGGGGGTTGCCTAGCATTCATTGGGGGCATATTCGGAGGGTTTGGATTAGACCTATATAAGAAATTCAGATGATTTCTCCAACCTGGATTGTAGGTACTGCAATAAGGGTTATTGGCCGATCTCGGGTTGAAGTTTTGGACATAATTGACTTCACTAGAGTCTTGGGAAAAAGGACTCCCAATGTGACAATTCAAAGTAACATATTTAATAGAACCACAAATTTCATATGGAGGAGGGGCACTAGAGTTCACAGCATTAGCATTTATATGGTACAACCTTTGAGTCATAGCATCAACTTTGGCAGAAAGCAAAGTACGTGTATCAACTTCAAGCTTACCTCCAACCCGCTTGGGTTGGCCTCATTCGGCGGACCATTGGAAATTGTTGAGCGCCATCTCCGTAATCAAATTTTAGGCCTTGTCGTCAGTTTTATTCATCAAAGTTCTTGTCGCCGCATTGACAGTGGACCTTATAGGTTGGGTCACACCATTATGGAAAGCTTGAACAATCATCCATCTTTGAAGACGATGATGAGGGCATAACCGCAGCAAATCCTTAAACTGCTCCCAAGCCTCACAGAGCATCTTATCATCCCTTTGAGTGAAGTTGGTGATTTGATTCCTCAAACTTGCTGTTTTGCTCGGTGAGAAGAATTGGTGAGAAAACCTCTAGTAAGCTCATCCCATGTGGTGATACATTCCGAAGGCAAAGAATGCAGCCATGCTCTCGCCTTATCTCTAAGTGAAAAGGGAAATAGTCGTAGTCGAATGGTATCGATGGAGACTCGGTTAAGCTGTAACGTGTTGCACACCTCTAAGAAGACCGAGAGGTGTAAGTTCGAGCCTTCTAAAGGGGTGCCTCCAAACTGGGATTGTTGCACCATGAAAATAAGAGCTGGCTTGAGCTCGAAATTATTTGCATCAACATTAGGGCGAGTGATACTTGAGGCGATTCCTTGGACTCTAGGGGTAACAAAATCCCTAAGCATCCTTCTTTGGTCACCTCTTCCTCCTGCCATATTTGTTAAAGTTCTTCTAGCATCGCGTCTTTCTTCCTCAGGTTTTTGCTTCTTCCTTCTTAAACGGAAAGTCCTCTCAATCTCGAAATCGGGTTTGTATAGAAATGGACATCGCATAAATGAGGAAGATTGCTGTAAGTACAATAACCTACACTACCAACGCAATCAAACAATAAATGGGAAAGAAAAAAACAAAAGAAAATAAAGCACTTAGTCAATTTCATGAGACTCACTCAATAGTTAACAAATTGGTCCCCGATAACGGCACCAAAACTTGACACGTCTGCAAGCACACAGGTGTCATAGTATAGATTAAAAGATCGTCCTCAGGGATCAAAGTAATCTATCGAGTCAAAAGCCTATAAGAATTTTCTAAGCGACAAATCCTTTCAAATGGTCGATTAAAATAAGCTAATTAACTATTCGGAGATTCAATAACGAAAAAAAATCCATGAATTTGATTCACTAAGCAAAGAGTCAGATCATGGATTTAATCATGCACTTTTCATAGAAAGAATAATTCAAGGAATTCAATCAAATTAAATTGAATCCTTTCTTTCGAAATAGACAAAATTGCATAAACAAATTCAACTATCACTCTCTCAAGTGTATTTGATTTTAGTCTTGCTTAAAGATCTATTGATGCTTAGTCTTCTCTTAACAAGCAATTCTCTCTCGAGTTTTGCTAAATTAAGTTCTATCAAGACAATCGGGTAGAGAGTTTCTCCTTTCAGTACTTCACCCTACTACCTAATATAAGCAAGCAGAATTGGCTAATTACAACTCACAACAATACAATTTCAAGATAGACATGATTCATTCTAAACATGAAATAAGCACAAGAATTCAAGGATAAAGGATCCAACAACAATTCTATGGCTAACAAATCCCTAGATTAGATAAAACTACTCACTTATGATTCTAAATTCAACTAAAACAAGAGTTTAGAAGCAAATTCAAAATAAGGAAGGAAAACTTTGCAATAATGGCAGCCCTTCAATTTTGTAACAATCTTCTAGATTCCAAGAGCAAGTTTCTCCCTTCTAAACTTAACAAAAATCACATAAAACTAGACTAAACTAATAAAATATGATAGTAGGGCTATGGTTGTTGAACTAGATCGCTCATTCTTCTTTGAAAACACATCCTTTTAAGCAGCAATTGGATAAATCTCGGCCGCATAATGAAGGAAAACAAAGAGGCTTGCAGTTACCAACTTATCACAGTTTGTGGTAGGCATCACAGTCCGACTGTAGTCTTGGATGAAAGCAAATTTTCTGCTCTTCTCATGCTCTACGGGCATGACATCACAGGGGCATCCATGGGGGGTCAACATACACTAAAATATAGGGTCAAATGCCAGATCAAAATGGTCTAAAATGTTGCAAAATGTAGAAAAGAGCCATGCCCAAGTGTAAAACAAGAATAGGAGTATAAATTATAATATTAAGCACATAATTCTCCAAAAAATACAGCAAAATGACCCTAAAAGGATATGCAGTTTTAACGCTTATCAGTAGTTATGGTGGTTACTTTAATCAAAGGGTATTTCCCCAACTCGTTGAATGATGGGATACAGCTCGATGCAACTAGGGCTAAGCTTGCCCACTATACTAAACCTTATGATGCCGTTGGTTGGTGACACCCCAATGAAAACATGGTCTCCTAGTCAGACTCGAGAGGCCTATGCCTTCTATCTGCGTAGCTTTTCTAATGGCTCTAAGCTACCTTCATTCGTTCTTGGATTGCCTTAACCTTCTTGGTAGTAGCTTCGATTAGGGTGTGTCAAATGGTCAAAACAACGTCTATCTCCTGCCAATACAGTGGGGTTCTACATCATGTACTATACAAGCGCTTCGTAGGGGACCATCCCAATAGTGGAATGATAGCTGTCAGTGTAGGAGAATTCGATTAGCTCCAATTGGTTCTACTAAGCTTTCTTGAAGTCCATCACGTAAGATCGTAACATGTCTTTCAGGGTTTGAAGTGTTTGCTTAGTCTAACCATCTGTAGCTAGGTGGAAGGCTGTACTAAAATAAAATAGTGCCCCGAACGCCTCCTGTAATTTCTGCCAGAACCCATATTGGAATCTAGTGTCTTAATATGAAATTATAGAACTTGGTAGCTCATGTAATTGAATGATCTCCTCTAAATAGGCACGAGCCATTTGATCTAATGTCCATGTGTTCCTCATTGCTATAAAGTGCGCCATGTTTATGAGTCGGTCTACGATGATCCAAATTGCATTATTCTTTCTTGAGGAATGGTAAGCGCACTACAAAGTCCATGGAGACTAAGTCCCATTTCCACTCGGGAACCTCCAATGGTTATAAGAGCCCTGTGGTTCTTTGATGTTCCATTTTCACCCATTGACAGGTTAGGCACTTATCCACATAGTCAGCTATCTTCTGTTTCATGTTACTCCACCAGAAGTTTCGCTTTAAGTCCTTATAGAGTTTGTTTCCCATAGGATGTACTGAGTATGGGGTATTATGTCCCTCATCAAGGATTTTCTTCTTATATTCCTCCACAACTAGGGCACATACTCGATTTTGGAACCTCAAAGTTCCATCTTCATGAATCATGAAGCCAGGCGCCTTTCCTATTAGCACCTCAGCCCTAATCCTTTCCAACTGCGGGTCAGCATTTTGAGTGGCGTAAATTTCCTCAATAAGGGTAGGCTGCACCTCTAGCCTCTTAAAGTCTTCCCACAAATCTCTGGGTAACACCAGTAAGTAGTTTAGGGTCGGGTATGGTCTTCGACTTATCAGGTGCCACATTTGCCTTCCCTGGGTGGTACTGAAAGTTTAGGTCATAATCCATAAGGAATTCTAGCCATCTTGTCTGCCTCAAGTTCAACTCCCTTTGTGAGAACAGGTGTTTTAGACTTTGGTGGTTGTTGTTAAAGATCTTATAGTGCACCCCATAGAAACAAGACCTTCAAATTTTCAGTGGACACACTGCTACTACTAGTTCCAAGTCGTAAGTCGGATAGTTCTGCTCATGGATCTTTAGCTGTCATGAGGCATTAGGCTATGACACAATGGTTTTGCATCAGCATACAACCTAATCCATTTTTATACGCATCAGTACACACCACAAAATTCTCATCATTGGTGGGTAATGCCAATACAGGTGTCTTAGTTAATCTCTTCTGAAGCTCTTAAAAGGCTTCCTCGCACTTGTTAGTCCAATCAAACTTAGTGGTTTTCCATGTTAAGTTAGTGAGGGGTGTTACAATCTTGAAGAAGTTCTGAATAACTCTGCAACAGTAACTTGCCAATCATAGTGAATTCCTCACCTGTTGCATTCTTAGGTCAAGGCCACTACTTTATAACTTCTATCTTTTGAGGATCCACAAAGATTTTGCCCTGGACACCACATGCCCCCAAAATGCCACGTTCCCTAAGTAAAACTCACACTTGTTTAATGTCGCATACAATTCATTTTTTCGTAACACTTTTGGATTGTCCTCAAGTGGTGGGTATATTCCTTTGTTGTGGTCAAGTAGATCAATAAATGATCTATAAACACCACTACAAATGATTCAAATAAGGTTTAAAGACCCTATTCATAAGGTCTATAAATAGAGTTGGGGCACAAAAGGCATCATTATATACTCATAGTATCCGTATTGAGCACAGAAGGCTATCTTGGGTATGTCATCCTCCTTGATATAGAGTTGGTGGTAGCCAGATCGAAGATCTATCTTCGAAAAAAGTCCTTATGCCCTTTAACTTATTATAGAGGTCATCTATCCAAGGCAAAGGATAGCGGTTCTCGACGGTTATGCTATTAAACTCCCTGTAATCGATGCATAACCTCAAGGTTCCATCCTTATTTTTCAAGAACCGCACCGGGCTCCCTATGGAGATGTAGTTGGCTAGATATACCCCCACTCTAGCAACTCATCAACCTAAACTTTTAGCTCTTTACGTTGTACTAGGGCTATTCGGTTAGGGACTTTGGAGATAGGGGTTGCCCCGACGCCAAGTCAAGGAAGAATTCAACCTCCTTAGGTAGTGGCATGTCAAGGATTACCTCAGGAAAGATATTAGGAAACTCCTGAACTACTCGAATATCCCGAGAGAATGACTCAGGGCTTTTAGTGTCTACCACATTGCATAAGAACTCCTTGCATCC
Source organism: Carnegiea gigantea (assembly GCA_029747015.1). Lineage (NCBI taxonomy): Eukaryota > Viridiplantae > Streptophyta > Magnoliopsida > Caryophyllales > Cactaceae > Carnegiea > Carnegiea gigantea. Next base: position 588,402 of record JAKOGI010000290.1, read on the forward strand.
TCGTCCTAATAGTTTTTGAGATTCCATAGCTATAATAAGTCTCATTGCACACTTTACGACCTTCCTTTCATAAATTACCTTGTCTCCCTTAGGCCCCCTTTTGGTATTCATCTATTTAGATAATTTATTTGTGCTTGGTATTTCGGTGACCAGTCCATACCCAAAATTGCATCAAAATTAGTCAACCTAAATTTGTACAGGTCATTTAAGAACTCATGGCCATAAATTTAGATAGGGAAATCCTTATATAGCTCATCACACCTCACTGTCTTCCCATCAGGGAAGGCTACAAGAAATAGAGAGTGTTTAGATGCTGGGCAATGCCATAGCTAACCTAGTAGAAATGAAAGAATGAGTAGCACCAGAGTCTTTTAGTTCCATTCCTGATAGTTCTTTTCCTTATAGTTCTCGGCATGTATTTTACAATACTTTGATAATCTAGCCTAATTTATAATGATCATTTAACAGACATATAGCAACATTCATAATCACATTAATTTGTATCATTCGTATTGGCAAGTTGACCTAACATTTACGCGGTTAAGTTCTTATGATATATAACCACATGTCTTATACACATTCTATTAACATTACCAGTATTCAAGCATAGATCAAACACATGGTTATGAATTAACCGTATAAGCAATTACGCCTATGAAAAAACAATGAATAATTACAATGCATAGACTGGAAGTGATAAATGTTTCTTACAACCTATTAGATAAGCAATTTAATAACTTCCTCAATTCGATCTCTACTAGCAAAAGAAGAAAAATAATCCAATATTTAAAATCTAACATTATTAGCTTTAAGAAATCATCCAACATGTACTGCCTAGGAGCATGTAATGGGCATGTTCCCTGATAGATCCTACCACACCTTCCCTGCGTCCAGGGAGTAACGTTAGGTTTAGGTCCACACTTCATTACAAGTGCACCTTCAATCTCGGGTTCTTCCACTGGTTCTCCCTCCGGTCCCTCATCTAGACCTGCTTCTTCGAGGTCTTCATCCTCCACCTGCTCTTCGTCAGGGTCTTCATCTTTAGTTGGTTTATCCTCCAGGCCCTCCTCCTCTACGGATCCCTTCTTAAGGTCCTCCTTCTCTATGATTTCCTCATCACAGTCCTCCTCCTCTATGGGTTCCTCCTTAGAGTCCTCCTCTTCTACAAGTTTCTCCTCAGAGTCCTCTTGCTATATGGGTTCCTCATCAGGGTCCTCCCCCTGTACTAGTTCCTCATCTAGGTCCTCCTCCTCTATTGGTTCTTCCTCAGGGTCCTCCTCCTTTACTAGTTCTTTCTCGGGGTCCTGCTTATCCATGAGTTCTCCCTCATCCTCCCTTGATGGTTTGGGTTTAGTGGTGGTGGAATTATCAGCATCCTCCTCATCCATGGGTAGTGTGGTCTGATCGTTGGTCACAGGAGTAGGGGGTTGGTCATACAGGCTCGCATCAAATAAGCATTCAACTAACTCTACTAAGTTCCGCCTAATAGACTCCCAATTACACAAGCAACACCTCCTCTGATCATAAAGCACTTGATCCTTTGGGTGAAACTCATTAATTCGATAGTGCTATTTTGGGCCACCTCGAAGGGTCAAGAGGATAAAAAGCGCTTGGTTTTCCCTAAGTCTTATGTAGCTATTCGACACCTTATCTAGGTATGTATGTATGATCTCCTCAACTCGCTGAAAATGGTCAACCAAGTCAACCCCAGGTTTCTTTCCTATTCTCCCGTGGAGACAATGATCCCCTATGCAGTTGCAATGCTATATACAATTCATCTTATACACCAATAATTTACAGATAAGACACACACTCTATGCATTTATGCTGATACATGCACCCCTCTTTTTCCCCATCCTACACTCACTCTCTATGCAGTTCTTAAGCCTAAAAGTTTTTATCTCTTATATTTAATTACAGCATTCTCAAGCGAGCTTTCAGTTCCATAAACCTTAGCTCTGATACCACTTTGTAACACCTCGAAATTTTTACCTTTGATTGATTATAAATATTTAACATACATGGAAGTGGATAGCCTGATGGGGCATTCCCTGCGTGTTCCCTATTAGGAAATACAAGGTTAAGTATCATAGGAAAATCCATTAATAAATGTTTACTGCTAAGTCAACCATAAAATCAAGTCCGACATAGAAGTCTAAGCCAAATGTCCACTCTAAAGCATAAATTATTTTAGACATAATTTATGAACCTTATGAGGGAACGACCTCGCTCTAAGTAGATATGTGCCATCCCATGCTTATGATCATCACCTGAAAACAGAACATTTTAAATGATGAGACAGCTCAATGACAACCACCCCTAAAAGTTAAACATACTTAAATTCATTTCAAAATAGTTTAGAAGTGAGGGAAAACAGACAATTTACATGATTCATAAAAAGGACACCAACCATTTTCAACCAGAACCATAAGTTCATCCAAGTCTGACTCAGGTCAGTTTGCAAAATCAAAGGGTGAATGATTTTACTAGGTCTCATGGCCTGTATTTGATATAAATGCCGCGCCTTATCCATATCATAGCCTACCGTCAAATTGAAAGGTTACCGATAACCTGGCCCACGTCCATCTACAAGGTGGCACGTGGTCGCTAACTATGCATTCAATCACCGGGAAAGGCTATAAGGTCTTCTTACCATCAGGAACGAACCCCCATCATCCCACCTAATTCATTCACTTAATTCTTATAGTTAAAAATAGGTTCAGTGCTCAACTTGCATTTAGCCTATTCCAACATAATATAGTCCAAAACCATTTAAAGGCATGTTCAAAACAAGACATTACAAAGATTCATTCAAGCAAGTCAAGATTTCATGCCGACTTCCAAAATAACGATAAAGTTTCATCACACCAATTTATTCATGAAGATCCCCCGAACATTAATTCCAATCAATACAAAAGCTAACACACAAGACACATATTATATAGGGATGTTCAGGGGAGTTAGGCATGATTGTTCCTAATTAGAAGTGATGCCTAAGTTTAAGCTCGAGTGTAATGCCCCGACACCTCTTGGTCACGGGTCTTACTAATAATAGCTTCAAAGATCATCGACTGGCCTCATAAATCACCATAAGTCTTTCCGGCGTGCTTCGTCTTCGCTCACACGTTGCCTAAGAAACTTCCCAGGAGGTTACCTATTCCAAGATTGCTCCCCAGCAAGTACGCTTAACTGTGGGGTTCTTAAGAGTGGGCTTCACGAAAAGAAAGGTGCACCTTTCGTGATATAAGTAGTCACTTCGATCCTTTTTAAGCCACACTCAGGGTATTACAGTCACCCCCACTTGAAGCGCACAACGTCCTCGTTGTGCCTCACTAACCGACCAACTTACAAGTCCTTTTGATCGGTGGTCCAGACCCAGTATCTTTGCCCTGCTAGGTGACTGCCCATGGGCTCTCCATCCACTAACGTAGGTCACGGTCGTGGGTTAGCTCTGATACCATCTGTATTGCCTCGACCCTTCTCGGTCACTTGTCTTACTAATAACGGCTTCAAGGATCGTCGACTGGCTCCACAAATCACCATAAGTCTTTTCGGCGTACTTCATCCTTGCTCGCACGTTGCCTGAGAAACTTCCTAGGAGGTCACCCATCCTAAGATTGCTCCCCAGCAAACACACTTAACTGTGGAGTTCTTAAGAGTGGGATTCCCGAAAAGAAAGTTGCATCTTTGGTGATATAAGTTGTCACTTCAATCCTTTTTAAGCCACACTCGGGGTATTACATCGAGTTTCTAACTTGGGCCTATGTAAATTCCCAAAAGTGGTTTCTGTTAGTCTGAATCCTTGGCCCAACATTACGTATAATAATTTATAGCCCATAAATTCCCTAAACCCTATTTTTATACCTAATTACCAGGTTAGTCCCCCAAAATAATCTTTAGTGCACTTTGGAATGTTTATATCACTACTTAGCCCTTATCTGCACTGCCCAGATTAGGATTGGATTTTACATCCAATTTCCAGAGCTCTAACTCTTATTACAAATATCAGATTTTAGAGATTTAGCCAAGTCCCTAGACTATCCCAGTGTAGTCCAAATTTGTGTAGTCGTCATATTTCGATCATAACTTCCTGATCTTAACTCCGATTTAAATGATTCAAACTTTTAGGGGCAGAGGACTTATAGCCTATCAAGGAGGTGAATTTTAGGATTTTTATATGAGCCAATAATAACCAATAAATCCTCAAATTTTCCCCACATTCTGGTTATAGTATGGTCAATAATCCACTATGTTTGGTCTTAAATGCAATCGCCCCTTACCGAAAGCTTTCATAATGCATTCGTACTAAATCTCCCTTATCTAATCGATACTCCCAACCCTTAATGGAATCCAAGCCATAAAATTGTAAGGATTAAAAATTGAATTTTACTTTAAAGAGAGTCGTGGGGACAGGGCGAGTCTTAGGGATGTTTTAACTCTTCAAACCAAGGAATTTAGACATGAAAATCAAGGAAGACATAAAAGAACTCAGATTTATAGATCAGGGTATATGGATTTATAAAGAACTTTAGGAAGAGAGAATACTCGGCGTAGGGTTTTCATAAACCCTAACCATACTCACCAAAAAGAGAGGGGATTGCAGGCAGTTGTGAGTGGCGGCAGGGGGCAGCACGGTGGCTGGTGGTGCCGGGTGCTAGTGGCTCAGCGGTGGCATAAGGGGAGAGAGAGGCTTGGCGGGGTAGGGGGGAGAGATTAGGAGGAGTGTGGGCTAATTTAGGTTTCCCCCCTCTAGGGCAAGGGTTTTGAGGGAGGGGGAAGCAGATGGAAAAGGAAGGAGGAAGAAACAAAATATTTTTATCTTTATTTTTTTTCTTGCTTCGCACGACTGGAGAGGGAAAAATTGATTGATTTCACTAATTCAAAAGCTCATTGGCACAAAAATAATTTTCTTCAGATTTTTCAAAATTTTTAGGTGTAAAGAATTGAAAAATAAATATTGTTTTTGGCTTGGGTGACTAAACTAACACCTAAAAATACATCCTTAAATTACCCATGAAGCATAATCACCTTACGAGCTTAAGCCCTCTAAGTCGGTCCACTTTGGAGAAAAAAAACAAATATCCATAATTTGAGAATTTTCGGGGTTTTACATTCTACACCTTTTAAAGAAAGTTTTGTCCTTGAAATTTCGTACGTACCTGTAATCAAACAAGTGAGAGTACTTGGATTGCATTTTTTGTTTTAGTTCCCATGTAGCTTCCGATACCTCGTGATTGGCTCAAAGGACTTTCACCAGTGGCACTGTTTTCTTACAAAGTTGCTTTTCTCTTCAATCGAATATGTCAATTGATTGTTCCTTATGAGATAGGTCTTCTTGCAAGTGCACGGGGTTCGGTTCGATGATAAGGGAGGGGTCAGGGATATACTTGTGTAATTGTGATACATGAATGACATTATATACCTTTGGTAGTTCTCATGGTAACTCTAATCGATAGGGTACTTCCCGAACTAGTTGAATGATAGGATACGACTCGATATATCTAGGCCTAAACTTGCCCACCATACTAAACCTCATGATGCCGCTGGTTGGGGACATCTAATGACAACGTAGTCTCCCCCCTCAAACTCGAGAGGCCTACGTCATTTATCTGCTTAGCTTTTCTAATGGCTCTAAGCTGCCTCCATTCTTTCTTAAATTACCTTGACCTTCTGGGTAGTAGTTTCGATTAGGGCATGTCCAATGGCCAACACATCGTCTATCTCCTACAAACACAGTGGGGTTCTATACCGTCTACCATACAACACTTCGTAAGGGATCATCCGAATACTGGAATGATAGCTGTCACTGTAGGAGACTTCAATGAGTGCCAATTGCTTCTCCCAAGCTTTCTTGAAGTCCAATGCATAAGATCGTAACATGTCTTCTAAGGTTTGAATCGTTCGCTTAGTCTAACCATCTGTAGCTTGGTGGAAGGTTGTACTAAAATGTAGCAGTGCCCCGAACCCCTCCTGTAACTTCTGCCAGAACCCATATTGGAATCTAGTGTCTCAGTCTGAAATTATAGAACTTGGTGCCCATGTAATCGAATGATCTCCTCTAAATAGCCACGAGCCAATGGATCTAATGTCCATTTGTTCCTCATTGCTACAAAGTTTGTGAGTCGACCTATGATGATCCAAATTGCATTATTCTTTCTTTGGGTGGGTTGTAAGCCCACCACAAAATCCATAGAGACTGAGTCCCATTTTTACTCAAGAACCTCCAATGGTTATGAGAGCCCTAGAGTCTTTGGTGTTCCATTTTCACCCGTTGATAGGTTAGGCACTTATCCACGTATTTGACTATTTCATGTTTCATGTTACTCCACTAGAAGGTCTGCTTCAAGTCCTTATAGAGTTTGTTTCACCCAAGGTGTATTGAGTGTAGGGGTATTGTATCCCTCATCAAGGATTTTCTTCTTAAGTTCCTCCACAGCTAGGACACATACTCAATTTTGGAACCTCTAAGTTCCATCTTCATGAATCACAAAGCTAGACGCCTTTCCGACTAGCACCTCAGCCCTAATCCTTTCCAACTGTGGGTCAGCATCCTGAGTGGCCCTAATTTCCTCAATAAGCATAGAATGCATCTCCAAGGTACAAAGAATGAGTTCATCCCTCCTTGTCACCACATTGATCTCCAACTTCTTAAAATTTTCACACAAATCTATTGGTAACGCAAATAGGTAGTTAACGGTCGGGTATAGTCTGCGAATTAACGCATCAGCTACCACATTTGCCTTCCCTAGGTGGTACTAAAAGTTTAGGTCATAATCCTTAAGGAATTCTAATCATCTTGTGTGCCTTAAGTTCAAATCCCTTTGTGAAAACAAGTATTTTATACTTTGGTGGTTGGTGAAGATCTCATAGTGCACCCCGTAGAAATAATGCCTCTAAAATTTCAGTGCAAACACTACTGTTACTAGTTCTAAGTTGTAAGCCAGATAGTTCTGCTCATGGGTCTTTAGTTGTCAAGAGGCATAGGTTATGATACGGTTGTTTTGCATCAGCACACAACGTAATCCATTTTTAGATGCATCACTACAAACCGTAAAATTCTCATCATTGGTTGGTAATGCTAATATAGGTGCCCTAGTTAATCTGTTCTTAAGCTCATAAAAGGCTTCCTCGCACTTGTTAGTCTACTCGTACTTAGTGGTTTTCCTTGTCAAGTTCATGAGTGGGTGTTGCGATCTTGGAGAAGTTCTTAACAAATCTGTGATAATAACCTGTCGATCTCAAAAAACTGCTCACTTTAGTTGCATTCTTGGGTCTAAGCCACCACTTTATAGCTTTTATCTTTTGGGGAATCATGAAGATTCCCTCTCTGGACACCACATGCAGTAAAAAGGCCAACTTCCCCAACCAAAACTCGCACTTTTTAAATTTCCCATGCAATTCATTTTTCCTTAGCACTTCTAGGACTATCCTAAAGGAGGTGGGTATGCTCCTTTGCTATCCGTAAGTAAATCAATATATCATCTATGAACACCACTGCAAATGATCAAAATAAGGTTTAGAGACCCTATTCATAAGGTCCATGACACAGCTAGGGCATTAGTAAGCCCAAAAGGCATCACTACACACTCATGGTGTCCATATTGAGTGCAGAAGGCCATCTTGAGTATGTCATCCTTCTTAATACAGAGTGGTGGTAGCCAGATTGAAGATCTATCTTAGAAAAAGCCCATGCACTGCTAGGATAAATTTTAGTGCAAAGCAAAGTGCCACAAGCGTACTTGAGGGTCGTCTCCACAGGGACGAGGATGAGATTAGGGTAACTAAGTACGAAATTAAACTAATCTAACATTATTCTAAATTAATTAAAGCAGTGAATAACTGAGATTAAAGCTTATAACCAAATCAAATTCTAAATATTCCCTAAATATTTACAAATTCTAATAACCTTTAAACTAGATGGAATAGCAAAACCAAGGTTGACCATGTTGACGTAAGAAATCTAAACTGAAGTTGGTTAGCTGGCATTGACAATTATAATGAAGAAATTTAGGGAGCAACCAAAATCAACTATGAACTAAACGAATTAACTCTACTAAAATCAACCAAACTGAACTAAAATCAACTAAATCAAAGGATAATCAAATTAACCACACTTCATAAAGGAAACCTAAAATAAAGCACCGAAACTGAATTGAATAAAGCATAACAACAAGGGAGGGGATGAAGCAACATTTAACCAATTCACAACATGGAAATCAGAAATCAGAATAGCCATTGGGGGAGGGGATTAAGATGTTTCCAATAGTACTCAAACAAGAGCATTACGAGAGAAGCATAATAGAAACCAAACCCAGAGTTTGCAACCACGGAGGAGATGGAGTCGAGCTCCATTACTAGCAGAGAGTATTAGCTTGAAACAGGACAGCCTAGCTAGCAACATCAATCCATAATTTTCATAAAAAATCGTGGCATTTTAAATCCAAAATCAAGCACTCGACTCACAACTACTAAGATTGAAGCTGATTACAACAACTGCCAATTAAAAATTGACTCTAGAAATTGAAATCAGACAGAGAAATTCAAACAACAAAAACTTAAAACCCTAAAATCGATAATCTAAACTAAACTAAAAACTTTGAATCTAAACCCTAAATTGAACATTAAAAGCGTAAACAAAAACCTAGAAAAACCTAATTACCTAGCTCTGGTGCCACTAGCTCTATTTATGTACCTTTAAGCTCGTCTCCCTTCGATCTTGGCCGTTGATGCGTAATCGCGTGGCTTGGTCGATGTTGATGATGATGGAGATGAGCTAGCAGTGAGGGAGGTGATTTGGTGTGGTGGGCGCATGCAAGATGGTGGAAAGGATGTTGGTGACGAGTGAAGATGTTGAGGTTGGGAGATGGATGAAGATGATGGAGTGAGATGAAGAAGAAGGGGGTCAGGTTCCTGGTTTCTTCAGGCCGAAAGTCGAGAGAGAGGACAGAGAAAATGAGAGTTAAAAGAGGGGGGTTTGCGAATCACGCGCAAGGCACGTGGGGCAGGAGGTTTTTCGATTTTATTTCTTTTTTTCTTTTCTTCTCTTTGGGCTAAACAAGATAATGGGCTTAAGGATTGGTTCGGGTTTGAGTAATCTGGCCTACTGCTTTATTTTCGGCATTTTTCATCCTTTTCTCGCATTTTTGTCATAATTATTCAGTACCTATAAAACAAAATAAAATCAAATAAAAATATAAAAATAACAATTATTACGAGCATAAATCGGGTATAAAAGTATCGTAAAAATAACATATTTTTGGCACGAACAAATACTTCTACACCAAGATTTTGCTCGTCCTCGAGTAAAATTATTAAACTAACTAAAAAATAAATAGAAAATAAGAGAATAAATTCCTAACTCACTGTCGTAGGAATCACGGTTGCATTTAGCGTATGTAACAAGCCCTTTAAACCCCTCGGTCTCCCAAGTGGACGAGTGAGGTCTCGTGAGGGTTTTCAAGTGAAATACCTACAAAAATTATTTCAAAAAGGAAATCTTTTTGGTTTTTTCTCAAAGCTAATGTGTACAGAATTTGGGAAAGATATATACACGTTCTAATTAACTAAATCACTCATGTAGCCAAGATATCGGCGTGTATATAAATAGAATGTACTTCAAAGTCCTCTATCTATAAATGAAATTAGAGCACTAATTTTTCACCCTATTGTACATAAAGATTCTGAATCCATCCAACTGCTTGTGTGCAAGTTTATCATCATCCCAAGGTTTAGATTTACCAGAATTAGGCTCAATCCCACTTGACTGACACAAGTACATTGTTAACATACTAACACTGGAAGCAAGCTTTCCTAGTAGCAGTATTGCCTCAAAGGGATATACCCAGTGGCACGTGCCTCAAAGGGTAACACCCAGTAGCGCATGCCTCAAAGGGATACTTGTCATTCCAAATTTTATTTCATCTCTTTTTCTTTTTTTCCTTCTTTATTCATAATTAATTTTTTTCTTTTTTTCTAAAAGTGGCAACAACCAGAGTAATCATGTCACAAGCAAGTGGGAGAATCATTCATAAAAGCCTAAGACCTGAAGATAATGATGTGGGAATAAACAAGGATTGGTTTACACAATCTATAATGAACAACTGGAGTTAGAATTAGGGCTTAGAATGATACACTGAGGTTGGAGACCTTTCATGCACATCCTACTTATATACAAGCTAATAACCAAAGTACAGGAGATTTAAGCTAATTAGAAATAGTACGAACATCCCCAAAAACCCAAAAAAAAAAAATCTTCAAAATTTTTCAAAAATAGGCACCTCACCCCTACGCCAAAACTTCACAATGTCCTCATTATGGGAACTAAGGTGCTATAAAGTAATCACATCAGCTATACAACCGTAAAACCACACGAAACTATAAATACATACAAATTAGGACACCAATAAAAATCACAAACAAACCCAAAAACAAACATAAAATCACCAAAATCAAAATCTCAAAAGAAAAGCAAAAACAAAACTAACTCTAAAACAAACCAAACCACTAAATGATCAAAATCAAAGCTAAACCAAAACAAAATAGGACATAAACATAAAGAATTAAAAAGCCAAAATAACTAAATAAAGAAAAATAAAAACCAAAACCTAACAAAAGAAAACAAAACCAATTAAGACTAAAACAAACACAATCACCCAAAATAAAAACAAAACAAAAGCAAAGACTTACTAAACACCAACCTAAATCAAAAGAAACCTAAAACAGAACAAAACACAAAAGAAAGAAAAGCTAAAACAAAACAAAAAACAAAAATACTAAAACACCAAAAAGTAAACAAAAAGAAACCATTGAACAAAAACAAGACCAAAGGAAAACCAAAACTCACTAAACTAAGGAAACAAGACACCAAACCAAGGGAATAAAACACAAATTCAAGGAAACCAAATAATGAAACTAGAACATACACATGGACAATCCTAGTTATTCACAACTGTCAAGCATTCACAAAACAAGAACACAACCAAGGGTGATCATAGCCTACAGGGCTCAACAAATCCCAAATTACTCCTCAAGATTGATCACCTATTGCAATTCACAGTCCTAAATATCCATAATTAAGTATGAAAAGAATAAGAGAGAAAAGATAGAACGATCATACCAGGTCAGGTGCAAAAGTATACCTAAGCTGTACCTCTAGAACTCTACTTAGTTAGAGGTCTTTGGAGCATTAGCTACTCCATATTAAGCTGAAAAATGCTACTCAAATCAAAACTCGTTAAAGCATGTAGCAGCTTATCAAACAAAGAAGCCCAACTCTCAATCACATAGAAATAGTGAAAAGCAGTGAATTAGAGCCAGAAAGAGTACATCCACCTAGCCAATAAAGCACAGGTAAGGGCCCGCACCAACTTATCAAATAGTTGAGTCCAATCAGAAAGAAAATGAACATACTCAAGAGCCAGAATTGAGGTCATTGGCCTAGAAACTATTTCATCATGAACAAACAATCTAGACAAAATAGTGGGTGCAAAGTTCACAAGTGTGTTAAGTCCCATTTGCGTATGAGTCTGGTCTAAAGCAAAATTCTTAGTGGCAATGATCTCAGACTCAACAAATTCAGACTTTCAATATTCAAAAAAGAAGTCAGTTTGGATGGGGTCAAAAGAGAAGGATTAATAGTCAGCACAAAAACCATCATCAGAACTTCCATGGATATCAAACTCACAAGAAAAAGATTCATATTTTATATACAGAAGATTATCATTTAATTTAAATAAAAGGTCATGAATGATGTGATCAAAATAGAATGATTCATATTCAACATGAAAACCCACATAAAGACCTTCAGCAACATCAAACCCACATGAAAAATATTCATATTCTGCATAAAGAATATCATCATCAAAGTCCAAAATAGTGGGTTTAGTCACCTCATCACATAACTCCTGTAAATATCTTCCTGTGACTCATCTAAATCACGAGGCCCAACTTCAAGTGTGATACTTATATCTAACTCATTAACAGTATCAGATTGTTCACCCATCTCAAACTCACAAAAGTCGTTCGGAGTGGTGGGTAGGTCGGTAAAAACTAGGACATCATCAGTTATGCCCTTAGGTGAGCTAGTGCGGGGTGCAAGGTCAGGTGATAGAGACATAGGGAGGTCACTCTCTTGACCTAGACTACGCATATACATGTCTTCATTCAAATCAGGCCTAGTAGAATAAAAGGGTTCAAAATTATCATAAAGACTAATATCAGGTTTAGGAGATCCTAAACTAGAATCGAGCTCACTATAAGTCTCCCTATTTTGGTTAAACATTGAGAACATGCAACAATTCTTGCTTTCATGATCTCTATCATTTGACCAGTCACTTCATTAATCTTCTTTTCAAAACTTGCACATATAGCATCAACATAAGCATGATAAGGATAAGTATGAGCATCATGATCAGAAGATTCATAATAATCGCACAAAACAGGAAACACGCAAGAATAAGATAGGTCATATGAATTCATAAAGTGGCCTGAAGGGTAAGAAATAGCCTAAAAATCATACTTCATGAGTTAGGTATATAAAAGTCTCGTTAGCTTGTTCAAACGCATAGGTTTCCCAAGCTAGTTTTTCAAAGAAATCCCAAACTTCATCTTGAGTTTTAGATAATGGTTCTGTTAAACCTCCAGGATAAATTGATTCAATATAACACCTCGATTCAACATTTAGACCCATAGCAATGGCCTCACAAATTTCCCATATTTCAAAATTATAATTCAGTTGAGCACGATAATCGTTAAGCCTTAAAAGATAACTCTAAAAAGGTTCACGCTCATATTGCAAGAAATAGAGAAATGGCATTTGAAGTTTTTAAAGTTTTTAAAGTTTTTTTCAAATTTTAGGGGTTTTTAGGTTTTTCTAAATTTTTTTATGGGTATTTGGATTTTTTCAAGAAATGAACTAAATAAATCACAACTAATAATGAATAAACAAAGTAAGTCAAAGCATAAGCAACTAATAAGAATGAAACTAAGAAAAAGAAAAGTGCTCAAACTAAGGGAAACATAAACTTGCCACTTTGTTTTTGAGGTTTTTTAAATTTTTAAATTTTCTTGTGGTTTTCGAGTTTTTCTAAATTTTTTTCAATTTTAGGCTTTTTAAATTTTTTTGGATTTTTGAATAATTCAAGCAATGTACTAGATCAAGTCACAAGTTAATAATGTAATCAAGCAACCTAATACCAAAGTAGCTATGAAGGAAAAATGCGACCTAATCTAATGCCGTCGTCCCTGGCAATGGCGCCAAAAACATGCTAGGATAAATTTTAGTGTAAAGCAAAGTGCCGCAAGTGTACAGCTTTCGCCGTAGTACTTGAGGGTCGTCTCCACAGGGATGAGGATAAGATTAGGGTTACTAAGCATGAAATTAAACTAATCTAACATTATTCTAAATTAATTAAAACAGTGAATAACTGAGATTAAAGCTTGTAAACAAATCAAATTCTAAATATTCCCTAAATATTTGCAAATTCCAATAACCTTTACACTAGATGGAATAGCAAAAGCAAGCTTGACCATGTTGAGGTAAGAAATCTAAACTGAAGTTGGTCAACTAGCGTTGACAATTATAATGAAGAAATTTAGGGAGCAACCAAAATCAACTATGAACCAAACGAATGAACTCTACTAAAATCAACCAAACTGAATTAAAATCAACTAAATCAAAGGATAATCGAATTAACTGCACTTCATGAAGGAAACCGAAAACAAAGCACCAAAACTGAACTAAATAAAGCATAACAGGAGGGGAAGGGATGAAGCAACATTTAACCGATTCACAACCTAGAATTCAAAAATCAGAATAGCCATTGTGAGAGGGGATTCAGGAGTTTCTAATAGTGCTTAAACAAGAGCACTACGAGAGAACCATGACAGAAACAAAACCTAGAGTTTGCAACCACAGAGGAGATGGAGTCGAGCTCCATTACTGGCAAAGAGTATTAGCTTGAAACAGGACAGCCTAGCTAGCAACATCAACCCAAAATTTTCACCAAAATTGTGGCATTGTAAAGTCAAAATCAAGCACTCGACTCACAACTACTAAGATTGAAGCTGATTACAATAATTCCCAATTAAAAATTGAGTCTAGAAATTGCAATTATATAGAGAAATTCGAACAACAAAAACTTAAAACCCTAAAATCGATAATCTAAGCGAAGTTAAAAACTTTAAATCTAAACCCTAAATTGAATATAAAAAACGTATAACCTAGAAAAACCTAATTACCTAGCTTTGGCGCCGCTAGCTCGATTTATATAGCTTCAAGCTTGTCTCCCTTCGATCTTGACCGTTGATGCGTAATCGCGTGGCTTAGTCGATGTTGATGATGATGGAGATGAGCTGGCGGTGAGGGAGGCGATTTGGTGTGGTGGGCGTACGCAAGATGGTGGTAAGGATGTTGGTGATGCGTGAAGATGGTGAGGGTGGGAGATGGATGAGGATGATGGATTGAGATGAAGGAGAAGGGGGTCGGGTTTCTGGTTTCTTCAGGCCGAAAGTCGAGAGGGAGGAGAGAGAAAATGAGAGTTAAAAGAGGGGGGTTTATGAGTCAAGCGCACGACACGTGGGGCAGAGGGTGATGGGGATCAGCCCTAAGTGGTTCTTCTAACTTAAGAGGTCATAAAGGCTTTCTAAGGGTTAGAAATCAATCAAGATGTAATCACTTGCATTCTACCGGGTTCATCTTACATATGGCCCGAATTTCTGACCTTGGTAGCCTAATGTCCTGGGGCTGTACGCCCAAACTTTTGGTGTTTCTGGAAATCTTGGAGAGTTAGCTGCCCAATAAATCAAGGTTCATCCCATTTGGATGTCATTTGCTCACCCAAACCCTTTGTTAAAGCCAAACTACCCAAACTATTTTTCTAGGTTAGATTATGCCCGGTATTGGGAACCCAATTTCCCTAACCTAAAGTACTCCTAGCAACCTGAAATTTTGAAACCTAGATCCCCTTTTGAGTTGAATAAAAGGTTGGAAAAATAAACCAGAGTCAAACGTTCCCCAAGGAGGCTAAAAGAGAGGAAACTTCTAAAGGTGCTTTTCGGAAGTTAGGCTGCATCATCTCACTTATTCTGCTTATAACTCCTGAACGGCTGCACCAACTGAGCTCCAAAAGTAGTCATATGAAAGAACACTTGCTAAGCTTTCTACTAAGGTATGTTAAAGCCAATTTGGGTGAGTAGAAAGGGAGATATGGGTGCTGAAAGTCGACCCTGCAAAACTGGAAAGCTGCCAGCAACTGTCACCATAACCTTTTGCACTTTTCTTGCGTTTTGTGCTTCCCCTTTTGTCTTGGTCCAATTGGCTTGGCTTGTACCCCTTTTAATCTGAATTTTGAGGCTCCCTCCTATATAAGGGGCCTTTAGGAATGTAAGAAGGCAGCTTGGACATTTATGCAAATGAAATTGAGTGTTATACTCTCTCTTGAAATTCCTAGTTACTGTAGCTTGAATTGGCTAGTTCAAGTGGTGTTCTTCTAGGTTCCTTTTCTTGCTTATGGTGGTGATTAAATTCTGTATCCATAAGTGAAGGAGGAATAGCCCAACTTCTCCTCTAGGTGGCGCCATTGGCTTATCCTAAACAAGAGGGTTGCATTCTATCTTCCAAGACCGATTTGAGCTGCTTATCCTATTCGGTTTTGCTTGGTATTGTTTTTGATCTTTCTCATCTGATATCCTCATTCTTGGCATCCCCTTGGCTACATACATCATGTTGGTATCAGAGCTTAGGCTACCCTCTTGGCCAAGCTTCCACCCCAAACACATTTCCCAAACACAAACCACAAAACTGCCTTTCTTCACCCGCGCTGGGCAGCATTTTGGCATGGCCTACCCGTGCTTAAGGGCATGACCGTGCCACTTCCTTTTCAGCCCATTTTCACCTTTTGACAGCACTTTCGCATGGCCTACCCATGCTTAAGGGCACAACCGTGCCAGCTCCTTTTCAGCCAATTCTCGTCCTTCTCATTCACGAAGCTCACACATTATGTCTTCTAGCCATACACCCGAGCAAGTGGCCGAGCAAGCCTCGAGAGAAAAGGCCGAAATGGAAGCTAGAGTTAAGTATTTGCAATCCCAACTTCAAAGACTCATGAGAGAAAGGAGAGACAACTTAAGGGATTCACCTATTCTAAGTGAATCTAGTGACCTGGAAGAGAGTGATTCGGATTTCAACCCATTTGGCTCTCAAGGTGGAGCTAGTAGAGGATCAAGGAGGCAAGTAAGGCACCATGGGGGTGGCTTCAACGACTTCAAGGTTGACATCCCCGAGTTTGAAGGCAAACTTGATCCGGACGAGTTCTTGGATTGGCTACCAACCATGGAGAGGGTGTTCGACTACAAGGACATCCCGGATGAAAAGAAGGTAAAACTAGTAGCCCTTAAGATTAGAAAGTATGCTTCTACTTGGTGGGCTAATGTTTTATCTAAGAGGGCTAAGAAGGGGAAGGGGAAGATTAAAACTTGGAGGAAAATGAAAGAAAAACTCAAAGAGAAGTTCCTTCCATCTCACTACCTTCAAGAGAACTTTTCTAAACTTCACCATTTGAAACAAGGATCTTTAAGTGTGGAGGAATATACGAGGGAATTTGAGCAATTGATCATAAAATGTGACCTTAAGGAGGATGAAGAGCAAACTTTAGTGAGGTATCTTGGTGGGTTGGATGAGAAGATAGCCCATATAGTAGAGTTGTACCCTTACACCACCCTTGATGAGTTAAGCTCTTTAGCTCACAAGGTGGAACTACAAAAGAAAGCTAGGGGGAAGAGTGAAGCCTTTAAACCACAAAATCGTACCTACACTCCTCAAAGGCCTTCCTACACTGCCCCAAAGCCCTTTAGCCCTCCAAACCCGAAACCACCTCCACCTACGGTCTCCAAAACAGCCCCTCAAGTGCCCACCAAACCAAAGGAGACAAGGCGGTGCTTTAGGTGCCAAGGCCTAGGACACATTGCATCCGAGTGTCCAAACAAGAGAGTGGTTACCCTAGCCGAGTACCAAGCATCTTTTGAGGAGGAAATGGAGGAAGAGAAGGAGTTGTACTTGAATGAGGCCCTCGAAGAAGTAGAGGAGGGTCCGGATGAAGGTGAACTCTTGGTGGTTAGGCGAGCTTTGAGTGGGTTGGCTACTCAAGATGGGAACGAACAAAGGGAGGCCATCTTTCACACAAGGTGCATCATAGGAGGCAAAGTATGCTCCCTCATCATCGATGGAGGGAGTTGCACCAATGTGGCATCCAAGACCTTGGTGGACAAGCTTCAACTCACGGCATCTCCACACCCCTTTCCATACACCATTCAATGGCTCAACCAAGTCAAAGGTATCCAAGTTTCATCCCGTTGCTTAGTTTCTTTGAGCATTGGAAAGAATTATAAGGGTGAGATTCGGTGTGATGTGATTCCCATGGATGCATGTCATGTACTCCTTGGTAGACCATGGCTTTTTGATAGAAATGTTATGCATGATGGCCGAATGAAAACCTACTCCTTCATCTTAGACCACAAGAAAATCACCCTAACCCTCATTTGTCCTTCTCAACTCCTCAAGCCAAAAGAAACCCCACAAAAGGACATCCTACTCACTTACCTCCTCATGGCCGATAACCATGAGTTTGAGTCATTCAAGGAGTGACTCCTACTTGGCCTAGAGAAAACCGAAACCATCACTCACTCCCACCCCCTCCTAATCCCTCTTCTTCAAGCCTATGATCATGTGTTCCCACAAGAAATACCTCACAGCCTACCCCCTCAAAGAACCATCTAACACAAGATAGACCTCATTCCCGGATCCACCATCCCAAATAAACCGGCCTATAGAATGAACCCACAAGAAACCCAAGAAATCCAAAGACAAGTGGATGAACTTTTAGCCAAAGGAATGATTCGGGAGAGCTTGAGTCCATGTGCCATTCCGGCCTTATTGGTTCCAAAGAAGGATGGGAGCATGAGGATATGTGTGGATAGTAGGGCTATCAACAAGATTACTATTAAGTAAGTACCGCTATCCCATCCCTAGGTTAGAGGACCTACTTGATGAGTTGCATGGGGCCACCATTTTCTCTAAGATTGATCTTAGGAGTGGCTACTATCAAATTCGAATCTATAAAGGGGATGAATGGAAGACGACATTTAAGACCAAGGGGGGACTATATGAATGGTTGGTCATGCCATTCGGCGTTACTAATGCTCCGAGCACTTTTATGCGTCTAATGAATCAAGCCCTCAAGCCTTTCATTGGAAGGTTTGTGGTGGTCTATTTCGATGAGATCTTGGTTTATAGCCAAGGTGAGGAGGAGCATGCTAATCACCTTCAACAAGTTCTTAAAGTCCTCTCCCAAGAGAAGTTATATGGCAACTTGGAGAAGTGTTAATTCTTCACTCCCCAAGTTGTTTTCTTAGGGTATGTTGTTTCGGCCCATGGGATACAAGTTGATAAGAGCAAAGTCCAATCCATCCGAGAATGGCCGGTTCCTTCATCCATTCACCAAGTAAGAAGTTTTCATGGTCTAGCCTCTTTCTATAGGAGGTTTGTTAAGAATTTTAGCACAATCATAGCTCCTTTGATCGAGATTCTCAAGTCCAAGAAGTTTGAGTGGAATGAAAAGGCCCAAGCCGCCTTTGAAGATGTCAAGGAGAAGCTCACTAGTGCACCTATACTTGCTCTCCCAAGCTTCTCCAAGATATTTGAGGTTGAGTGTGATGCTTCGGGAGTGGGCATAGGGGCGGTCCTATCACAAGAAGGCCGACCCTTGGCTTACTTTAGTGAGAAACTCAATGAGGCCAAGCGAAAATACTCAACATATGATAAGGAGTTTTATGCCATAGTAAGGTCCTTGGAACATTAGAGACATTACTTAGTGGGAGGAGAGTTCATCCTCCACTCGGATCATGAAGCGCTCAAGTTCATACAAGGGCAACACAAGCTCAACCCAAGGCATGCTAAGTGGGTGGAATATCTTCAAGCTTTTCACTTTGTGATCCACCACAAGTCCGGACACTTAAACAAGGGTGCAGATGCTTTGTCTAGGAGATATCTACTCCTCTCATCCCTTGATTCAAGAGTCCTTGGGTTTCAATTGATCAAAGAGTTGTATCCCAGAGATGAAGACTTCAAGGAGACCTTTGAAGTATGCTCACGGCACCCCCACGGTCCATTTCACATTGAAGAGGGGTTCTTATTCAAAGGAAACCGGTTATGTGTTCCCAAAGGAGGCATTAGGGAGCTTTTGATTAAAGAAGTCCCTGGAGGGGCTTTGGCCGGCCACTTTGGCGTTGAGAAGACCACACTCATGTTGGAAGAACACTACTATTGGCCCAAGATGGCCAAGGATGTTAAGCATTATGTTAAGCGGTGTTCTACTTGTCAACTTGGCAAAAGCCATGTCTTGCCTCAAGGTCTTTACTCACCCTTACCGGTCCCATAAGCTTCTTGGGAGGATGTGAGTTTAGACTTCATTACCGGCCTTCCAAGGACACAAAGAAACAAGGACTCCATCATGGTGGGAGTTGATCGGTTCTCCAAGATGGCACACTTTGTCTCATGCCATACCACTCATGATGCCACTCAAATTGCTAGCCTCTACGTCAAGGAGATTGTGAGGCTCCA
Organism: Carnegiea gigantea; assembly: GCA_029747015.1. Classification (NCBI taxonomy): domain Eukaryota; kingdom Viridiplantae; phylum Streptophyta; class Magnoliopsida; order Caryophyllales; family Cactaceae; genus Carnegiea; species Carnegiea gigantea. The sequence goes on from JAKOGI010000290.1 coordinate 608,017, forward strand.
TGGCATTCCCAAAAGCATGGTGTCTGACCGGGATAGCAAGTTCATGAGTCATTTTTGGCTCACCTTATGGAAGAAGATGGGCACTCATCTCAAATTCAGCACATCATGTCCCCCCCAAACGGATGGCCAAACCGAGGTCACCAATAGGACCTTGGGTACTTTGTTAAGGGTCCTAGCCAAGAAGAGCACAAAGGGTTGGGACGAGTTGCTTGGCTATGCCGAGTTTGCCTACAATCGGGCGCCAAGCAAAGCCACGGGCCTCTCTCCATTCCAAGTTGTCTATGGATTCAACCCTTGTACTCCTATTGACCTCACACCCCTCCCTACTCCAACCAAGTTTAGTTGGGAGGCCGAGAAGAGGGCAAAGGAAATCCAAGAGCTCCATGCCCAAGTGAGAGCTAAAATCGAGAGGTCTAATGATCAAACCAAGGAACGGGTGAACAAGCACCGAAAGGAAGTCCAATTTAAGCCCGGGGATTTAGTATGGATCCATCTAAGAAAGGAACTATTTCCAAGCAAAAGAAGGTCCAAGCTTCTTCCACGCTCGGATGGCCCATTCAAGATCCTTGAAAAGATCAATTCCAATGCATACAAGGTTGACTTGCCCGGCGAGTATGGAGTATCCGCTACATTCAATATAGCCGATTTGAGGCCCTATTTTGATGAAGAAAAAGAGCTACCAAGTTTGAGGACAAACTCTTTCCAAGCTGGGGAGGATGATGGGGATCAGCCCCAAGGGGTTCTTCTAGCTCAAGAGGTCATAAAGGCTTCCCAAGGACTAGAAATCAATCAAGAGATGATCACTTGCATTCTACCGGGTTCATCCTGCGCATGGCCCAACTTTCTGACCTTAGTAACCTGATGTACTGAGGCTTTAAAGCCAAACTTTTGGTGTTCCTGGAAAGATGGGAGAGTTAGCTGCCCAATAAATCAAGCTTCATCCCATTTGGATGTCATTTGCCCACCCAAACCCTTTGTTAAAGCCCAACTGCCGAAACTGTTCTTCCAGGCCAGATTGTACCCGGTTTTGGAAGCCCAATTTTCCCTAACCTAAAGTACTCCTAATGATGGAGATCCATCCATGACCATGAATACCTACCCTCAAGGTGCTCCAAAACAATCAGAATCAATGGCTAAAGTGCAAAAAACATGCCTAGTTTGCCTTAGCCATTTTCAGCCTTCATCCTGTTTTCGGCCTGTAAACAAACCCGGTTTTGTACACCTTTTTACATGACCTTCCAATGGATATGATTGGGATGCAGGAGGCCTAACTTTAAGTTTAAGATGTGTTCTTTCCAATAAGACCAATTGCAAGTCATTTGGAGGTAATTTGCTACCTCAAATCAGCTGTTGAAGTCAAGTGCTCAAAACTGTTTCAGTTCTGCCCAGTTCTGGAAATGGGTCTGTTTGGACGCCCAAAGCTCCTCCATTTGGACTGAAACTTTTATGGCTTGAAAGGATATTAAAAATATTATCAAGTGGCCATAAAAAAACTCAGCCAAATTACACACTTGTGGAGCTATTAACCAGCAAATTAAGGGAAGAAACTCCCTTTTTCCCGGGTAAAGGCAGCAGCTGCATATTGTTCTTTTTGAGGTGCTTTTTGCTCTTATCAAGGTTTAATCCACTTGTAAATGACTTGATTAGAGTGCCAAGCTGCTGATTGAGGTCTCCAAGCTCCCAAGGTCGACACCTAAGCCTCAAGATCAACAATGAAGATGTGTCAAGCCACGGTTTAATCTAACCGTTTTTGGTGTTGTTTTGATTTTCAGGTTTTTGCCTAGTTTAGCTTGTAAGGTAGTCTAGGGCCGATGTTTTGTACTAGGAAGCTTTGTATTTAAGCCCCCCCAAGGCCCTTTGGCCGGCCATCATGTTGAGAAAATAGATTGAAGTTGAGCTTTGCTCCTTTGAACTCCCAACCTCTCTTCTAGCTTATCTCTATCTTTGGCCGGGTAGGGTGGTGATCTAGCAAGAGTCTTAACCTCTCTTTGGTGGTGTTTCTGTATCCAAGGAGTTGTTAAGGGCCCTAGTACTAAACTTGGTGGTGTTTCTGTATCCAAGTGAGGTGCTAGTTTCGGTTCTATTCACACAAAACTATCCTACTTTGAGCTTGTGTTTACAAAGGAAGCTTGAATCCGTTTGTTCTCTTTGCATTCTGATTTGGCTTGCCTTGGCTACCCCCCCTTGAGGATACATCATATTTGGTATCAGAGCTAAGGTTTCCCTAGGCCTAAGCTTGCTGCCCAACACCCTTCCAAACACCCCAAACACATTCCCCCTCAAAAACACCAAACCGTGCTCCACAGATTTTCACCATCCAGAAAAACGGCACGGTCAGCCCGTGCCGAAGAGCACGACCGTGCCACCCTCACATTCCAGCCACACCTCCTTTTCCATCCACAGCTAGTAATTCAGCACGGTCACCCCGTGCCACTACGCACGACCGTGCCACCTCTTACCCAGCCGCACCCCCAAACTTCACCACATCCAGAACCTGAGCACGGTCACACCGTGCCGCCGAGCACGCCCGTGCCACATCCTGTTTGTGAGGTTCCATCATATTTCAACATGAGTACTACTAGTATGACCTTGGAAGAGAAGTTTGAGGCCCTCATGAAGAACTATGAGGCCTTGAGGCTACAAAATGAAGAGGTCAAAGGTCAAAATGACTACTTGAAGCGACAACTCGGAGAATCCTTGAAGCAAAAGCGCAAGGAGATTAGGAGTTCCCGATCTTCTAACTCCTCCGATTCCGAGCAAGAAATGACAGCGGCCACACACTCAAGCTCATCAAGTGAAGAAGAGGCCTATGGAAGAATGAGGAGAGGAAGGAAAGCAACCTCACACCATGGAGACATCAAGGTAGAGATCCTGGAGTTCGAAGGGAAGCTTGACCCCGACGAGTTTTTGGAATGGCTTCAAACCGTAGAGAGGATTTTTGACTACAAGGAGATCCCGGAGGAAAAGAAAGTGAAGTTTGTTGCCATTAGACTCCGTAAGTATGCTTCTCTTTGGTGGTCTAACTTATGTGCCAAAAGAGCTAGGCAAGGAAAGGGAAAGATTCGAACATGGGAGAAAATGAGAGCCAAACTTGAAGCCTGTTTCTTACCCCCATCTTACCTACAAGATAACTACTCCCAACTTCACAACCTTGTTCAAGGTAACATGAGTGTTGAGGAGTATACTAGGGAGTTTGAGAAGTTATTGATCAAGTGTGACTTGAGGGAGCCCAAAGAGCAAACCATAGTGAGGTATTTGGGAGGGTTAGATCCTAAATATGCTCATGTGGTAGAATTGCAACAATATACTACCTTTGATGAAGTGTGTGTCTTAGCCCATAAAGTGGAACAACAAAGAAAATCCAAGCTCCTCAAAAGAGAACCTCTCAAACCCTTCCCCGAGAGCCAACCCTTCAACAAGGGGAGCTCTTCCCCACCTTCTAAACCCACGGTTCCAACCCCTTCCACCACATAAAAGAACCAAGCTCCTCAAAAGAGCCTAACCCTTCCAAACCGTCCAAACCCCACAACCTTGAACACAAAAAGATGTTTTAAGTGTCAAGGTCTAGGCCACATAGCCTCGAAATGTCCAAATAGGAGAGTCATCTCCTTGGCCGAATGGGAAGCGACTAAGGAGGAAAAGGAGGAGGAGGATAAGGAGGTGTATTTCATGGAGGAGGTCGTGGAGGAGGCGGACGAAGGAGAGTTACTTGTGTTAAGGAGATCCTTGAGTAGCCATAAAGGAGACAAGGAGGACCAAGGGGAAGACCTATTTCACACAAGATGCACGGTCCATGGCCAAGTGTGCTCCGTGATTATTAATGGTGGTAGTTGTGCGAACGTGGCCTCACTTAGCATGGTGGAGAAACTCAACCTCCAAGCCTCGGCTCACCCCCATCCTTACAACATCCAATGGCTCAATCAAGGTAAAGGATTGCAAGTAAATTCGAGGGGCTTGATTTCATTTTCCATTGGTAAAAGTTACCAAGATGAGTTGTGGTGCGACATCATCCCCATGGATGCATGTCATCTTTTGTTGGGAAGGCCATGGTTGTTTGACCGAAAGGTGATGCATGATGGCTATTTGAATACTTATACCTTTCCAAAGGATGGAAAGAAGGTCACCCTTGCCCCCCTAAGCCCATCCCAACTCCACAAAATTAAGCCCCAAAGGAACCAAGAGCATTCGGGCTTACTCCTCACCACTAAAGAGCTACTTCTAAATGTCTCACACCATGAGTTCAAGGACAATTTGAGGGCAAATTCTCCTCAACAAGGGGAGGATGATGGAGATCCATCCATGACCATGAATACCTACCCTCAAGGTGCTCCAAAACAATCAGAATCAATGGCTAAAGTGCAAAAAAACATGCCTAGTTTGCCTTAGTCATTTTCAGCCTTCATCCTGTTTTCGGCCTGTGAACAAACCCGGTTTTGTACACCCTTTTACATGACCTTCCAATGGATATGATTGGGATGCAGGAGGCCTAACTTTAAGTTTAAGATGTTTTCTTTCCAATAAGACCAATTGCAAGTCATTTGGAGGTCATTTGCTACCTCAAATTAGCTGTTGAAGTCAAGTGCTCAAAACTGTTTCAGTTCTGCCCAGTTCTGGAAATGGGTCTGTTTGGACGCCCAAAGCTCCTCCATTTGGACTGAAACTTTTATGGCTTGAAAGCATATTAAAAATATTATCAAGTGGCCATAAAAAAACTCAGCCAAATTACACACTTGTGGAGCTATTAACCAGCAAATTAAGGGAAGAAACTCCCTTTTACGTGGGTAAAGGCAGCAGCTGCATATTGTTCTTTTGAGGTGCTTTTTGCTCTTATCAAGGTTTAATCCACTTGCAAATGACTTGATTAGAGTGCCAAGCTGCTGATTGAGGTCTCCCAAGCTCCCAAGGTCGACACCTAAGCCTCAAGATCAACAATGAAGATGTGTCAAGCCACGGTTTAATCTAACCGTTTTTGTGTGTTGTTTTGATTTTCAGGTTTTTGCCTAGTTTAGCTTGTAAGGTAGTCTAGGGCCTATGTTTTGTACTAGGAAGCTTTGTATTTAAGCCCCCCAAGGCCCTTTGACCGGCCATCATGTTGAGAGAATAGATTGAAGTTGAGCTTTGCTCCTTTGAACTCCCAAACTCTCTTCTAGCTTATCTCTATCTTTGGCCGGGTAGGGTGGTGATCTAGCAAGAGTCTTAACCTCTATTTGGTGGTGTTTCTGTATCCAAGTGAGGTGCTAGTTTCGGTTCTATTCACAAAACTATCCTACTTTGAGCTTGTGTTTACAAAGGAAGCTTGAATCCGTTTGTTCTCTTTGCATTCTGATTTGGCTTGCTTTGGCTACCCCCCTTGAGGATACATCACCTAACAACCTAGAATTTTGAAACCTAGATCCCTTTTTGAGTTGGCTAAAAGGTTGGGTAAAGAAACCAGAGTCAAACGTTCCCCAAGGAGGCTAAAAGAGAGGAAACTTCAAAAGGTGCTTTTCGAAAGTCAGACTGCATCATCTCACTTGTTCTGCTTATAACTCTTGAATGGCTGCACCAACTGAGCTCCAAAAGTAGTCATATGAAAGAACACTTTCTAAGCTTTCTATTAAGGTATGTTGGAGCCAATTTGGGTAAGTAGAAAGGGAGATATGGCCGCTGAAAGTCGACCCTGCAAAACTGTAAAGCTGCCAGCAACTGTCACCATCACCTTTTGTACTTTTCTTGCTTTTTGTGTTTCCCCTTTTGTCTTGGTCCGATTGGCTTGGCTTGTACCCCTTTTAATCTGATTTTTGAGGCTCCCTCCTATATAAGGGGCCTTTAGGAATGTAAGATGGCAGCTTGAACATTTTATGCAAATGAAATTGAGTGATTTACTCTCCCTTGAAACTCCTAGTTGCTTTAGCTTGAATTGGCTAGTTCAAGTGGTGTTCTTCTAGGTTCCTTTTCTTGCTTATGGTGGTGATTAAATTATGTATCCATAAGTGAAGGAGGAATAGCCCAACTTCTCCTCTAGGTGGCGTCATTGGCTTATCCTAGACAAGAGGGTTGCATTCTATCTTCCAAGACCGGTTTGAGCTACTTGTTCTATTCGGTTTTGCTTGGTATTGTTTTCGATCTTTCCCATCTTATATCCTCATTCTTGGCATCCCCTAGGCTACATACATCAAGAACAAAGGATAAACAAGACCTTGCACTTGAGATAATCCTTCGCGGAGCCACTCAAGGTCTTGATCTTGGGCAAATCCTCTCGTCTTCACCAAGGAATCACTCCAATTGGAAAAGAAAAGAGAACCTAGAACACCACTTGAACTTGCCAAAATTCAAGATATGGAACTAGGGATTTTTTTTGGGACACAAATGAGAATCACTCTCAAGGTGTTTGTACTACTCTTGGAAAAGCTTACAACTCTGAATTGAGAAACACTTCACACCCCCACTATATATGGGCAACAACAAGACAAGCAAAAGACACAAACTCCTAGCAATTTAAAGCTAGAAAATTGAAACGATTTAGGAAAAATAAAAAGACACAACTTAAAGGAATGGGGGAGGTTACAATGAACATTCTAGACTTCCTATCAGCTGAAGAAATCCATCCAAATCGTGCATGATGTCAGCAAGGTGATGTCATGTAACCTATGTCTCTTCACTTGCCCAGCATTAACTCTATGCAGCAGCCTTCACTTCAACTGAGCATTTCTCTCATCTCACACGTTCAAATAAGGTGATTTTGGTCTTGTTGGAAAGCCCTGGAAATCTATTTTCCCGAATGGGCTCATTTGCTCAATTTGGATAAGTAGATAAAAAGTTATCGCCCGAATATTACACCTATATCAGAACTGGACTGGAACAGGACATGTCTTCTTTGAGTAATATTTAGCCCAACCAAACGACGTCCAAATTAAACATAATTGGGCTTGTTTGAAAGCTAAGATCTTAAACTTCAAAACCATGTGGAGCCTCAAGTTGTGGGACCACTTTAGTTAGGCCAAAAGTGCACACAAAAATCGGGAAATTGCGGGATGAAGGCGGTATTACCTCTTTGGGCATGAACGCCAATTTCCGGCAAAGTTTTGCAACTTCTTTGACCTCTTGAAGTTTGAGCGAGTCCTCCTTGGGCTGGGCTTGATGGTCCTTGGGCTTCTCATGATGGTCTCCATCATTCCCCCCGGGTAAGTGAAAGTTTGCCCTCAAACTAAGAAGGGGCTCATCATCGAAATAGGGGCTAAGATCGGAGACATTGAAGGTAGCCGAAACTCCATAATCTCCAGGTAGATCAACCTTGTATGCATTGGGCCCGACCTTCTCAAGGATTTCAAATGGACCATCGGAACGTGGCATCAACTTAGATTTTCTCGTTGAAGGGAAACGCTCCTTCCTCATGTGAATCCATACCAAATCTCCGGGCTGAAAATGTACCTCCCTGCGATGCTTGTTGGCGCTTTGCATGGCTCTTTCATTAGCCTTGGCAATGTTATCTCTAACTCTTGCATGAAGATCTTGGATCTCCTTGGCTCTTTTTTCAGCTTCCCCACTAAATTTTGTGGGAGTTGGAATGGGAACAAGATCCAAGGGACTCTTGGGATTGTAGCCATAGACAACTTGAAATGGAGAGAGTTGGGTGGACTTGCTAGGCACTCGATTGAATGCAAATTCGGCATGTGGTAGCAACTCATCCCAATTCTTCAAATGCTTCTTCACTAGGACTCAAAGTAAGGTACCCAAAGTCCTATTGGTGACTTCAGTTTGTCCATCAGTTTGGGGATGACAAGTAGTGCTAAACTTGAGTTGAGTACCCAATTTGCGCCATCGAGTTAGCCAAAAATGACTAAGAAACTTGGAGTCACGATCGGATACCATGCTCTTTGGAATGCCATGTAGTCTCACAATCTCCTTGAAGTAAAGATTAGCCACTTGAGTAGCATCATTAGTGGTGTGGCAAGGGATGAAACGCGCTATCTTGGAGAATCGATCCACAACCACCATAATGGAGTCTTTGTTTCTTTGGTACCTAGGCAAACCCGTGATGAAATCCAAGCTAATATCTTCCCAAGGGGCTTGAGGAATGGGAAGTGGAGAATACAATCCTTGGGGCAAAGAATGGCTCTTAGCCATTTGACAAGTAGAACATCTTTTGAAGAAATGCTCTACATCTCTTGACGTCTTAGGCCAATAGTAGTGTTCCTTCAACATCGATCTAATCTTCTCGACACTAAAATGGCCAGCTAAGGCTCCTCCATGTAGCTCTTGGATAAGTAGTTCACGAAATCCACATTGAGGTATACAAAGGCATGAACCTTTGAATAGGAACCCATCTTCTAAGTGGAACAACCCATGGGGGTGTTTAAGACACTTCTCAAAAATGTCCTTGAAATCATCATCTTTTGGGTACAAATCTTTAACAACTTCAAATCCAAGTATTTTAGTACTCAAAGTAGAGAGTAATAAGTACCTTCTTGATAATGCATCAGCTCCTTTGTTGAGAGTACCCGCCTTATGTTGGATAGTGAAGTGGAAGGACTGAAGATACTCTACCCATTTAGCATGTCTCGGGTTGAGCTTGTGTTGTCCTTGAATGTATTTGAGAGCTTCATGGTCGGAATGAAGGATGAACTCACCTCCAACTAAGTAATGACGCCAATGCTCCAATGCTCTAATGATTGCATACAACTCCTTGTCATAGGTGGAGTACTTCTTCTTGGCATCGTTGAGCTTCTCACTGAAAAAGGCAATGGGTCTCTTCTCTTGAGATAGGACAGCTCCAATTCCTACCCCGGATGCATCACACTCTACTTCAAAGACTGTGGTAAAGTCGGGCAAGGCTAGAACGGGGGAACTAGTGAGCTTCTTCTTGATCTCTTCAAAGGCTTGTTGTGCTTGCTCGTTCCATGAAAACTCTTTGCCTTTAATTACCTCAGTCATAGGAGCCATAATTGTGCTGAAATTTCTAATGAACCTCCGGTAGAATGAGGCTAGGCCATGAAAACTCCTTACTTGAGTGATGGATGTAGGAGTTGGCCACTCTTAAATAGCCTTGATCTTGCTTTCATCAACTTGGAGGCCTTGGGCGGAAACAATGAAACCCAAGAATACCACTTGAGGAGTGAAGAAAAAGCATTTCTCCATATTGCCATAAAGTTGTTCTTGTGAAAGAATCTCCAAAACTTGTTGCAAATGCTTGGCATGCTCTTCCTCGGTCTTGCTATAGACCAAGATATCATCAAAGTAAACGACAACACAAGTTCCAATGAGGGGCTTGAGAACTTGGTTCATGAGTCTCATAAAAGTGCTCGGGCATTAGTAAGCCCGAATGGCATTACAAGCCACTCATATAAACCTCCTTTAGTCTTAAAGGCAGTTTTCCATTCATCACCTTCAAAAATGCGAATCTGATAATAGCCACTTCTAAGATCAATCTTAGAAAAGATAGCGGCTCCGTGTAATTCATCCAATAGATTTCCAATCGGGGAATAGGATACCGGTACTTGATAGTGATCTTGTTTATTGCTCGGCTATCAACACACATACGCATGCTACCATCCTTCTTAGGAACAAGGAGGGCGGGCACGGCACATGGGCTTAGACTTTCCTGAATTAAACCCTTGGACAATAGATCATCCACTTGTCTTTGGATTTCTTGTGTTTCGCTTGGAGACATTCGGTATGCCGCCTTGTTTGGAAGTACGGATCCGGGAACGAGGTCTATCTTGTGTTGGATAGATCTTGGAGGGGGAAGGCCATGTGTAATTTCTTGTGGAAAAACATGGTGATAGGCTTGTAGAAGAGGGGTGAGTAGTGGATGTGAGGGAGATGGTGGCTTAGACTCTTCTTGTAAAAGTATCAAGTCTTTAAAAGACTCATACTCATGGTGCTCAGATTTGAGAAGAGTTGTAAGGAAGACTTCCAAATGAGGATTGTCTTTTGGTTTAGAGGGGGAAGGACTTTTGAGAGGGGTAAGAGTGATTTTCTTACGGTCCTTGAGAAAAGAGTAAGTGTTCATCCGGCCATCATAGATGACACTTCTATCAAAAAGCCATGGTCTACCCAATAATATATGGCAAGCATCCATGGGGACTATATCACACCAAATCTCATTTTTATAGTTTTTCCCAATTGAAAAGGAAACAAGACAAAATTTGAGTAATTTGCAAACCTTTGCCTTGATTCAACCATTGTATGGTGTAGGGATTTGGAGGAGGAGAGACTTGCAGCTTGAGTTTGTCCACCATAGTCTTTGAGGCAACGTTAGCACAACTACCTCTATCAATGATAAGGGAACAAACCTTGTCTCCTACGGTACACCTGGTGTGAAAAATGGCTTCTCTTTGCTCCATGTCCTTTTGAGTGGCAATTCCACTCAAGGCCCAGCGGATAACAAGCAACTCTCCTTCATCGGGGCCTTCTTCAACTTCTTCCAAGCTTCCTTCTTCATAGTGCTCTCCTTCTTCTTCGTCATAGGCATGTTCATCACATGCTTCTTGGTACTCCACTAGGGAAACGATCCTCTTGTTTGGACACTCAGATGCATAGTGTCCTATACCTTGGCACCGAAAGCAACGAATCTTGTCTTTAGATTTGGGCTCTTGTGTGGAGGGTTTTGGAGGGGTTGGAGTGGTGTTTTTGGTTTGTGGTGGTGGGGGATTTTGTGGACGAGGAGGGTAGTACGGAAGCCTTTGTGTGGGGTAAGGACGAGAGAGAGGCTTGGAAAGGATACTCTTTTCCTTTGATTTCTTTTGTTGTTCTACCTTGTAGGCTAGAGAACTCAAGTCATCAAGGGATGAATATGGTTGCAATTCAACAATATGAGCAATAGACTCATCAAGTCCGGTTAAGTATCTTACCAAGGTTTGAGAGTCATCTTCTTTCAAGTCGCATTTGAGTAGGAGTTGTTCAAACTCCCGAGTGTACTCCTCTACACTTTTTGATCCTTGCTTGAGGCGGTGGAGTTTCAGATAATTATCTTGCACATAGTGTGAGGGAAGAAACTTGGCCTTAAGCTTTTCTTTCATTTTGGCCCACGTTCTAATTTTCCCTCTCCCATTTCTTGCTCTTTTCGCTCCAAGGTTAGCCCACCAGATTGAAGCATATTTGCGGAGTTTAAGGGCTACGAGTTTTACCTTCTTGTCCTCCGGGATGTCCTCATATTCAAAGATCCTCTCAATGGTGTGCAACCAATCGAGAAATAAGTCCGGGTCAAGTTGGCCTTCAAATCCGGGGATGTCAATTCGGACACCACCAATATTGCTTCCTTGCCTTCGTCTCCTTGGGGCTTCTTCGTCACTAGAATTGGCTCGGGATTGAAGGACTTCTTCTTCCGATTCGACCGCCGATTCATGAGGATGAGAGGGAGTGGGGCTATGAACCCACCTTCGTTTTTCCTCCAAAAGTTGCCCAAGTTGAGTTCGAAGATAAGTGACTTGAGCTTCTAACTCTTCCACACGTGCTTGGTCGCTTCTTGTGGACTTTGTAGACATGTTGGAGATGCTTTGAAGGAAGAATATGCAGCAGGGAAAGCGTCACGGTCGTGCAAGGGGGCACGGGCAGGCCGTGCTATGCTTCGACTTGAGGAAATGCAGAAAAGTAGGGTGGCACGGTCGTGCTGGTAGGCACGGGGGCACCGTGCTGCGTCTCGCCTTGAAGATTTCTGGAAAATGAATATGGCACGGTCGTGTGGTATGGCACGGGGGCACCGTGCGAAATTTCTGGCCTGTGGACACGGGATGTTCACGGTTTTTTTTTTTTAATGTATTTGGGTGTGATGTGGGTCACTTTAAAACCTTTGCTCTGATACCAATTGATGTATATGTGGGTGGTAAGTGAACCAAATCAGACTCAAATAAACCCAAATAAGAATTGAACCAAAGTAAAGAGAAAATGGAAGGTTGATTGAGATGGAATGAAAATAATAACACAAAAGAACAAAGGATAAACAAGACCTTGCACTTGAGATAATCCTTCGCAGAGCCACTCAAGGACTTGATGTTGGGCAAATCCTCTCGTCTTCACCAAGGAATCACTCCAATTGGAAAAGAAAAGAGAACCTAGAACACCACTTGAACTTGCCAAAATTCAAGATATAGAACTAGGGATTTTTTTTGGGACACAAATGAGAATCACTCTCAAAGTGTTTGTACTACTCTTGGAAAAGCTTACGACTCTGAATTGAGAAACACTTCACACCCCCACTATATATAGGCAACAACAAGACAAGCAAAAGACACGAACTCCTAGCAATTTAAAGCTAGAAAATTGAAAAGACTTAGGAAAAATAAAAAGACACAACTTAAAGGAATGGGGGAGGTTACAATGAACCTTCTAGACTTCCTATCAGCTGAAGAAATCCATCCAAGTCGTGCATGATGTCAGCAAGGGGATGTCATGTAACCTATGTCTCTTCACTTGCCCAGCATTAACTCCATGCAGCAGCCTTCACTTCAACTGAGCATTTCTCTCAGCTCACACGTCCAAATAAGGTGATTGTGGGCTTGTTGGAAAGCCCTGGAAATTTAGTTTCCTGAATGGGCTCATTTGCTCAATTTGGATAAGTAGATAAAAAGTTATGGCCCGAATATTACACCTATATCAGAACTGGACTGGAACAGGACATGTCTTTTTGAGTAATATTTAGCCCAACCAAACGACGTCCAAATTAAACATAATTGGGCTTGTTTGAAAGCTAAGATCTTAAACTTCAAAACCATGTGGAGCCTCAAGTTGTGGGACCACTTTAGTTAGGCCAAAAGTGCACACAAAAATCGGGAAATTTCGGGATGAAGGCGGCATTACCTCTTCGGGCATGAACGCCAATTTTCGGCAAAGTTTTGCAACTTCTTTAACTTCTTGAAGCTTGAGTGAGACCTCCTTGGGCTGAGCTTGATGGTCCTTGGGCTTCTCATGATGGTCTCCGTCGCTTCATGGTCCGAATGTAAAATGAATTCGGCCCCTACTAGATAGTGCCTCTAATGTTCCAAAGCTCGAACTATTGCATAGAACTCTTTATCATAGGTGGAGTACTTCTTCTTGGCGTCATTCAACTTCTCACTAAAGAACGCAATGGGCCGTTTTTCTTGAGATAAAACAGCCCCGATGCCCACTCCGGAGGCATCACACTCCACCTCAAAGACCTTGGAGAAGCTTGGTAGTGCTAGGATAGGAGCACTTGTGAGCCTCCTCTTGATTTCCTCAAAGGCCAATTGGGCTTGTTCATTCCACTCAAAGGTCTTTCCCTTGATGACCTCGGTCATGGGAGCGACAATAGAGCTAAAATCCTTCACAAATCTCCTATAAAAGGAAGCCAAACCATGGAAGCTTCGGACTTGTTGTATCGAGGCGGGAGTCGGCCACTCACGGATGGCCTTGACCTTGTCTTCATCAACATGGATGCCTTGAGTCGAAACCACATAACCCAAGAAGATAACTTGGGGGGTGAAGAAATGACATTTCTCAAGATTACCATAGAGCTTTTCTTGAGCCAAAATGCTCAAGACTTGGTGAAGGTGGCTTGCATGCTCTTGCTCATCCCGGCTATACACAAGAATGTCATCAAAATAGACAACAACAAACTTGCCTATGACCTGCCTAAGCACCTCATTCATAAGTCTCATGAAAGTGCTTGGTGCATTAGTCAAGCCAAATGGCATGACCAACCACTCATATAGGCCTCCCTTGGTCTTGAAGGCCGTCTTCCATTCATCCCCTTCAAAAATCCGGATTTGATAATAGCCACTTCTAAGGTCGATTTTGGAGAAGATAGTGGCTCCATGAAGCTCATCAAGCAAATCCTCCAACCTTGGGATAGGGTACCGGTACTTGATGGTGATCTTGTTGATAGCTCTACTATCAACACACATTCTCATACTTCCATCTTTCTTTGGCACAAGTAGGGCCGGGACGGCACAGGGGCTTAAGCTCTCACGGATTAGACCCTTAGCTAGGAGATCATCAACTTGACGTAGGACTTCTTGAGTTTCTTGAGGGTTCATCCTATAGGCCGATTTATTTGGGAGAGTGGAACCGGCCACAAGGTCAATTTTGTGTTGGATGGACCGTTTGGGTGGCAAGCCATAAGGTATCTCTTGAGGGCAGACATGTTGAAAGGTGTGTAGGAGGGGTACAAGCATGGGGTGGTGGGTGACCGAGGTTAAGGCCGGTTCATGGCCTAGCAATATCCACTCTTTGTAGGGTGCAAACTCATGCATTTGGGATTTGAGGAGGGTAGTGAGAAAGACATCTCTTTGTGGGTTTTCCTTGGGCCTGGAGGGGGTGGTTGATTTGAGGGGAGTTAGGGTGATCTTTTTGTGGTTCTGGGTGAAGGTGTAGGTATTCATACGGCCATCATGCATGACCCTTCTATCAAAGAGCCAAGGGCGACCCAACAAGACATGACACGCATCCATGGGAACAATGTCACACCAAATCTCATCTTTATAAGCTTTCCCAATGCTTAAGGACAAGAGGCACCGGGAAGAGATTTGCAAACCTTTGCTTTGATTGAGCCATTGGATAGTATATGGCTTTGGATGGGGAGTCACCGAGAGCTTGAGTTTGTCCACCATAGATTGCGAAGCCACATTGCACAACTTCCCCCATCAATGATAAGGGAGCACACCTTGCCTCCTATGGTGCACCTTGTATGGAAGATGGACTCTCTTTGTTCAAGCTCATCTTGGGAAGCTAGACCACTTAAGGCCCTTCGAATGACCAAGAGTTCTCCTTCATCCGGACCCTCTTCCACTTCTTCTAGGGATTCATTCGGTACTTGTTCCCCCTCTTCTTCATTCTCCTCATTAAACTCCTCAAAGGAAGCTTGAAATTCGGCCAAGGTGACAACTCTCTTATTTGGGCACTCGGAGGCAATGTGCCCTAACCCTTGACACCGAAAACACCTCCTTCTCTCTTCCGGCTTGGGGGGGTTTCGTTGAGGTGTATTTTGGGCATTTGAGGGGTTTGGCCGTGGGGGTGGTGGAACTTGAGGTTTGGGATTTGTGTTTGGGGGTCTTTGAAAGGGGTAAGACCGAGTAGGGGGAGGGGGTTTGGACAGGATCCCCTTCCCTTTAGCCTTACAGTGTTGTTCCACTTTGTGTGCTAGGGAACTAAGCTCATCAAGAGAAGAGTACGGGTGTAGCTCAATGACATGGGCAATTTGTTCATCCAATCCACTCAAATACCTCACAAGGGTTTGACTCTCATCTTCCCTTAAATCACATTTCAAGAGGAGTTGTTCGAACTCCCTAGTATACTCTTCCACACTCTTGGTACCTTGTTTGAGGTTATGGAGTTTGAGGTAGTTGTCATGAAGGTAATGGGTGGGTAGAAATTTGGCCCTTAGTTTATCCCTCATTTGTGCCCAAGTTTGGATTTTCCCCTTTCCCTTCCTTGCCCTTTTGGCCACTAAGTTGGCCCACCAAATTGAAGCATATTTGCGAAGCTTAAGGGCTACAAGTTTTACCTTTTTCTCATCCGGGATGTCCTTGTAGTCGAACACCCTCTCAACAGTTCGAAGCCAATCTAAGAACTCATCGGGGTCTAGGTGGCCTTCATGCTCGAGTATGTCGACTTTGAAGTCAAGGTTGCCACCTCCACTAGGTCGGAATGGTCTTCCTCCCTCGTCCTCTTCACTAGATGACTGATGTGTATGTTCAAGGGTATCATTTTCATTCTTTCAACTCAACTTCATGGGAGGTAAGCTCCATACAAATTCATGCATGGCAAGGCCCTTCTTTGATTCCAATATTTGAATTTCATGACAAAAGACACTTTATGGAGTTTTATTTGAACTTCAAAGTGCCTTTTCCAAACGGGTTTTCCAAATGGGGATCAAGAGTACCTTGCATTTCAATGATGGAGACCATCATGAACGGCCCAAAGACCATCAAGCCCAGCCCAAGGAAGACCCAATCAAGCTTCAAGAAGTCAAAGACGTGGCAAAACTCTGTAGAAAAGTTTTATTCCTTCCGGAAGAATTAGTGCCCGATTCGTCCCTGCGGAAGGTAATTGTTGTGGCAACTTTTGGACAAGCTCGAGTAGACCCACAACTTGAGGGCCATATGCTTTGGAAGCTTAAGATTTCAGCTTTAAAATAAGCCCAAGTTTGTTTAATTTGGACGTCATTTGATTGGGCAAAATATCACTCAAAGATACGTTATTCTGATCCAGTCCAGTCTGAGATAGGTGCATTGTTTGGGCCATAACTTTTAAAACCGCTTATCCAAATTGAGCAAATGAGCCCATTCTGGAAAATAGACTTCCAGGGCTTTCTATCAAGCCCAAGAACGCGTGATTTGGCCGAGTATTCTGGAAGATATACTCTGTTGAAGTTGAGGCAGCTGCAAGGATTAATTCTGGGAATATGAAGAGTCTTCGGTTACATGTGATTGTGTGGCTGATATTGTGCACGTTTTAGATGCTTCTAGATGGGAATAATCAGCTGTAGAAATCCTAGAATATTCCTTGTAACCTCCCCACCCCTTTTATGATGAGTATTTTCATTTTACTTAGACTTTTCATTAGCTAGTTTTAATTGTTAGGAGTTATTGAGTCCTTTGGTTGTCTTTTGCTGAGCTTATAAAAGGGGAGGGGCGTGTGATGCTTGTCATTCAGCTTGTACTCCAGTTCCAAAAGCAATACAAGTACTTTGAGTGTGTTTCTCAAAAGTGCATCTAAAATTCCTAGTTCTATATCTTGAATTGTGGTAAATTCAAGTGGTGTTCTAGGTTCTCTATCTTCTCCATTGGAGTGATTCCTTAGTTAAGGCAAGGGAATTAGCCCAAGATCAAGCCATTGAGTGTCTCCGTGAAGGATTATCTCAATTGTAAGATCTTGTTCTATCCTTTTTTTGTGTGTTGAAGATCTTCTTCCAATCCATCCATGTTTCATTTCTCTTTTCACTTTGGTTTGTTTTTGGGTTTGAGTTTGATTTGGTGATTTGGATCACTTACCACCCACACATACATCAATTGGTATCGGAGCCAAGGTTTTTAGGTGACCCACATCGCACCCAAACACATCCCCCAAGCCAAACACACAACCAACCCTTGAAGAACCATTAAGCGTTCATCCATCATGATTTCTTTTGACAACGTTAGAATTGAGAACGTTAGAAAAGAGATAGCTTTGATTGAGAAGGAGTTGGTCGTCCTTGAAACTCCAAAGTTTCGCGGCCAAAGGGAAGATTTTCCTTGCTGGATTTCCAAGGTGGACCAAGTCTTTGCTCGCTACAACATTGAAGAGCACGAGAAGTTTAAGGTGGTTATCAAGAAGCTCCGAGGCCATGCGCTTGAATGGTGGGAAAAGTATAAGTATAAGAGGAAGAAGAAAGGGAAAAGTAAGATCACAACATGGGTTAAGTTAAGAGGTAAATTAATGGATACTTTCGCTCCAACCTCTTACTTACACAAGCATCCTTTTCTTTCCTTTGAGGTAAACGACTTTAAATCCTCTTCTAAAAACCTCCATTTCAACAAGGGGAATCCCATAAGTGCTTGTATCTCTAACTCTACTTCCTTCCTTTGTTTGGAGAAACCTAACCCCTACAAAGATGAAAAGATCCTTGGGGAGGAAGCTTCAAGCCTAGTTGACCTACCTCCTGTTTTTGATGACTATGGTGATGATGAGACCTTTGAACTTGAGGGACAAGAAGACTATTCATGTCCTTCGCCACTTGTGCTAGATCGCCATTTAGATAAGGGAATAGCATGTGTTGCTCACTTTGATCCTTGTTATGACAATTTCATTGTTCCATTATCCCCACAATTAGAACCTGAACTAGCCGAACTTATAACCATGGGGGGACAAATGGGAAACACAACTGAGGGGCAACCAACAGGGATAGATAAGGAAGGCGAATATGGAGAACCCTTGATCTTTAAAGAAGGATGTCATGAAAACCATGAGGTGAATTGTGACCTACCTCTAAGATTTGATGAGCTTGAAATTGAAGAACTCCAAGTGTCCGATTTGGAGCTATGTGGGGTTGTCGAAGGAATTGAGGAACTCTTGAGTCAAGAAGAATGCCCTCATTCACAACAAGAATTGAGGACAACTCTTTTCGAAGAGAGAGGGATTGATGTATATTTTCAAGGGTATCATTTTCATTTTTCAACTCAACTTCATGGGAGGTAAGTTTCATACAAATTCATGCATGGCAAGGCCCTTCTTTGGTTCCAATATTTGAATTTCATGACAAAAGACACTTTATGGAGTTTTATTTGAACTTCAAAGTGCCTTTTTCAAACGGGTTTTCCAAATGGGGATCAAGAGTACCTTGCATTTCAATGATGGAGACCATCATGAACGGCCCAAAGACCATCAAGCCCAGCCCAAGGAAGACCCAATCAAGCTTCAAGAAGTCAAAGATGTGGCAAAACTCTGTAGAAAAGTTTTATTCCTTCCGGAAGAATTAGTGCCTGATTCGTCCCTGCGGAAGGTAATTGTTGTGGCAACTTTTGGACAAGCTCGAGTAGACCCACAACTTGAGGGCTCATATGCTCTGGAAGCTTAAGATTTCAGCTTTAAAATAAGCCCAAGTTTGTTTAATTTGGACGTCATTTGATTGGGCAAAATATCACTCAAAGATACGTTATGCTGATTCAGTCCAGTCTGAGATAGGTGCATTGTTTGGGCCATAACTTTCAAACCGCTTATCCAAATTGAGCAAATGAGCCCCTTCTGGAAAATAGACTTCCAGGGCGTTCTATCAAGCCCAAGAACGCGTGATTTGGCCGAGTATTCTGGAAGATATACTCTATTGAAGTTGAAGCAGCTGCAAGGATTAATTCTGGGAATATGAAGAGTCTTCGGTTACATGTGATTGTGTGGCTGATATTGTGCACATTTTAGATGCTTCTAGATGGGAATAACCAGCTGTAGAAATCCTAGAATATTCCTTGTAACCTCCCCCACCCCTTTTATGATGAGTCTTTTCATTTTACTTAGACTTTTCATTAGCTAGTTTTAATTGTTAGGAGTTATTGAGTCTTTTTGTTGTCTTTTGCTGAGCTTATAAAAGGGGAGGGGCGTGTGATGCTTGTCATTCAGCTTGTACTCCAATTCCAAAAGCAATACAAGTACTTTGAGTGTGTTTCTCAAAAGTGCATCTAAAATTCCTAGTTCTATATCTTGAATTGTGGAAAATTCAAGTGGTGTTCTAGGTTCTCTATCTTCTCCATTGGAGTGATTCCTCGGTTAAGACAAGAGAATTAGCCCAAGATCAAGCCATTGAGTGGCTCCGTGAAGGATTATCTCAATTGTAAGATCTTGTTCTATCCTTTTTTTGTGTGTTGAAGATCTTCTTCCAATCCATCCATGTTTCATTTCTCTTTTCACTTTGGTTTGTTTTTGGGTTTGAGTTTGATTTGGTGATTTGGATCACTTACCACCCACACATACATCAATTGGTATCGGAGCCAAGGTTTTTAGGTGACCCACATCGCACCCAAACACATCCCCCAAGCCAAACACACAACCAACCCTTGAAGAACCATTAAGCGTTCATCCATCATGATTTCTTTTGAGAACGTTAGAATTGAGAACGTTAGAAAAGAGATAGCTTTGATTGAGAAGGAGTTGGTCGTCCTTGAAAGTCCACAGTTTCGCGGCTAAAGGGAAGATTTCTTGCTGGGATTCCAAGGTGGACCCAAGTCTTTTGCCTCTCTACAACATGAAGAGCACTGAGAAGTTTAGGTGGGTTATCAAGAAGCTCCGAGGCCATGCGCTTGAATGTGGGAAAAGTACAAGTATAAGAGGAAGACGGAAAGGAAAAGTAAGATCACAACATTGTTTAAGTTTAAGAGGTAAATTAATGGATACTTTCGCTCCAATCCTTCTTACTTACACAGCGTCCCTTTTCTTTCCTTTGAGGTAAAACGACTTTAAATCTCTTCCTAAAAACCTCCATTTCACAACGGGAATTCCATAAGTGCTGTATCTCTAGCTCTACTTCCTTCTTTTATTTGGAGAAACTTAACTCCAACAAAGATGAAGAGATCCTTGGAGAAAAAGCTTCAAGCCTAGTTGACCTACCTCCTGTGTTTGATGACTATGGTGATGATGAGACCTTTGAACTTGAGGGACAAGAAGACTATTCATGTCCTTCGCCACTTGTGCTAGATCACCATTTACATAAGGGAATAGCATGTGTTGCTCACTTTGATCCTTGTTACGACAATTTCATTGCTCCATTATCCCCACAATTAGAACCTGAACTAGCCGAACTTATAACCATGGGGGGACAAATGGGAAACACAACTGAGGAGCAACCAACAGGGATAGATAAGGAAGGCGAACATGGAGAACCCTTGATCTTTAAAGAAGGATGTCATGAAAACCATGAGGTGAATTGTGACCTACCTCCAATATTTGATGAGCTTGAAATTGAAGAACTCCAAGTGTCCGATTTGGAGCTATGTGGGGTTGTCGAAGGAATTGAGGAACTCTTGAGTCAAGAAGAATGCCCTCATTCACAACAAGAATTGAGGACAATTCTTTTCGAAGAGAGAGGGATTAATGTATATTTTCAAGGGTATCATTTTCATTTTTTCAACTCAACTCATGGGAGTTAAGCTCCATACAAATTCATGCATGGCAAGGCCCTTATTTGGTTCCAATATTTGAATTTCATGACAAAAGACACTTTATGGAGTTTTATTTGAACTTCAAAGTGCCTTTTCCAAATGGGTTTTCCAAAGGGGGATCAAGAGTACCTTGCATTTCAATGATGGAGACCATCATGAACGGCCAAAGACCATCAATCCCACAGCCTAAGGAAGACCCAATCAAGCTTCAAGAAAGTCCAAAGACGTGGCAAAAAAACTCGGTAGAAAAGTTTTATTCTACCGGAAGAATTAGTGCCCGATTCGTCCCTGCGGAAGGTAATTTCTGTGGTAACTTTTGGACAAGCTCAAGTAGACCCACAACTTGAGGGCCCATATGCTTTGGAAGCTTAAGATTTCAGCTTTAAAATAAGCCCAAGTTTGTTTAATTTGGACGTCATTTGATTGGGCAAAATATCACTCAAAGATACGTTATTCTGATCCAGTCTAGTCTAAGGTAGGTGCATTGTTTGGGCCATAGCTTTTACACCGCTTATCCAAATTGAGCAAATGAGCCCATTCTGGAAA
The DNA here is from genome assembly GCA_029747015.1 of Carnegiea gigantea. Lineage (NCBI taxonomy): Eukaryota > Viridiplantae > Streptophyta > Magnoliopsida > Caryophyllales > Cactaceae > Carnegiea > Carnegiea gigantea. The sequence continues at coordinate 629,124 of JAKOGI010000290.1, forward strand.
ATAGACTTCCAGGGATTTCTATCAAGCCTAAGAACGCATGATGTGGCCGAGTATTCTGGAAGATATACTCTATTGAAGTTGAAGCAGCTGCAAGGATTAATTCTGGGAATATGAAGAGTCTTCGGTTACATGTGATTGTGTGGCTGATATTGTGCACGTTTTAGATGCTTCTAGATTGATGTAATCAGCTGCAAAAATCCTAGAATATTTCTTGTAACCTCCCCCACCCCTTTTATGATGAGTCTTTTCATTTTTCTTAGACTTTTCATTAGCTAGTTTTAATTGTTAGGAGTTATTGAGTCTTTTGGTTGTCTTTTGCTGAGCTTATAAAAGGGGAGGGGCGTGTGATGCTTGTCATTCAACTTGTACTCCAGTTCCAAAAGCAATACAAGTACTTTGAGTGTGTTTCTCAAAAGTGCATCTAAAATTCCTAGTTCTATATCTTGAATTGTGGCAAATTCATGTGGTGTTCTAAGTTCTCTATCTTCTCCATTGGAGTGATTCCTCGGTTAAGACAAGAGAATTAGCCCAAGATCAAGCCATTGAGTGGCTCCGTGAAGGATTATCTCAATTGTAAGATCTTGTTCTATCCTTTTTTTGTGTGTTGAAGATCTTCTTCCAATCCATCCATCTTTCATTTCTCTTTTCACTTTGGTTTGTTGTGGGTTTGCGTTGATTTGGTGATTTGGTACACTTACCACCCACACATAAACATAATTGGTATCAGAGGCCAAGGTTGTTTAAAGTGACCCACATCGCACCCAAACACATCCCCCAAGCCAAACACACAACCAACCCTTGAAGAACCATTAAGCGTTCATCCATCATGATTTCTTTTGAGAACGTTAGAATTGAGAACGTTAGAAAAGAGATAGCTTTGATTGAGAAGGAGTTGGTCGACCTTGAAACTCCAAAGTTTCGCGGCCAAAGGGAAGATTTTCCTTGCTGGATTTCCAAGGTGGACCAAGTCTTTACTCCCTACAACATTGAAGAGCACGAGAAGTTTAAGGTGGTTATCAAGAAGCTCCGAGACCATGCGCTTGAATGGTGGGAAAAGTACAAGTATAAGAGGAAGAAGAAAGGAAAAAGTAAGATCACAACATGGGTTAAGTTAAGAGGTAAATTAATGGATACTTTCGCTCCAACCTCTTACTTACACAAGCGTCCTTTTCTTTCCTTTGAGGTAAACGACTTTAAATCCTCTTCTAAAAACCTCCATTTCAACAACGGGAATCCCATAAGTGCTTGTATCTCTAACTCTACTTCCTTCCTTTGTTTGGAGAAACCAAACCCCTACAAAGATGAAAAGATCCTTGGGGAGGAAGCTTCAAGCCTAGTTGACCTACCTCCGGTTTTTGATGACTATGGTGATGATTGAGACCTTTGAACTTGAGGGACAAGAAGACTTATCATGTCGTCCCACTTGTGCTAGATCTACATTTTACATAAGGGAAATGCATGTGTTGCTCCACTTTGATCCTTTTATATGACAATTTCATTGCTCCATTATCCCCACAATTAGAACCTGAAACTAGCCGACTTAGAAACCATGAGGGGAAAATGGACACACAACTGAGGCTACCAAACAAGGATAGATAAGGAAGGGAACACATGGAGACCCCTTGATCTTTTAAAGAAGGAAGCTCGTTGTCATAATTAATTTTTTTATTTTTATAAAAACCCAGGAGGTGATGAATTGTGACCTACCTCTAGATTTGATGAGCTTGAAATTGAAAAACCCAAGTGTCCGATTTGGAGCATGTGAGGTTGCTCGAAGAATTGAGGAAATCTTGAGTCAAGGAAGAATGCCCTCATTCACAACCAAGAATTGGATGACAATTCTTTTTTTTTTTTTCGAAGAGAGGGGATTGATGTATATTTAAAGTGTATCATTTTCATTCTTTCAACTCAACTTCATGGGAGGTAAGCTCCATACAAATTCATGCATGGCAAGGCCCTTCTTTGGTTCCAATATTTGAATTTCATGACAAAAGACACTTTATGAAGTTTTATTTGAACTTCAAAGTGCCTTTTCCAAACGGGTTTTCCAAATGGGGATCAAGAGTACCTTGCATTTCAATGATGGAGACCATCATGAACGGCCCAAAGCCCATTAAGCCCAGCCCAAGGAAGACCCAATCAAGCTTCAAGAAGTCAAAGACGTGGCAAAACTCTGTAGAAAAGTTTTATTCCTTCCGGAAGAATTAGAGCCCGATTCGTCCCTGCGGAAGGTAATTGTTGTGGCAACTTTTGGACAAGCTCGAGTAGACCCACAACTTGAGAGCTCATATGCTTTGGAAGCTTAAGATTTCAGCTTTGAAATAATCCCAAGTTTGTTTAATTTGGACGTCATTTGATTGGGCAAAATATCACTCAAAGATACGTTATTCTGATCCAGTTCAGTCTGAGATAGGTGCATTGTTTGGGCCATAACTTTTAAACCGCTTATCCAAATTGAGCAAATGAGCCCATTCTGGAAACTAGACTTCCCGGGCTTTCTATCAAGCCCAAGAACGCGTGATTTGGCCGAGTATTCTGGAATATATACTCTGTTGAAGTTGAGGCAGCTGCAAGGATTAATTCTGGGAAAATGAAGAGTCTTCGGTTACATGTATTTGTGTGGCTGATATTGTGCATGTTTTGGAGGCTTCTAGATGGAGATAATCAGCTGATAGAAATCCTAGAATATTCCTTGTAACCTCCCCCACCCCTTTTATGATGAGTCTTTTCATTTTACTTAGACTTTTCATTAACTAGTTTTAATTGTTAGGAGTTATTGAGTCTTTTGGTTGTCTTTTGCTGAGCTTGTAAAAGGGGAGGGGCGTTTGATGCTTGTCATTCAGATTGTATGAGATTTCCTAAAGCAATACAAGTACTTTGAGTGTGTTTCTCAAAAGTGCATCTAAAATTCCTAGTTCTATATCTTGAATTGTGGCAAATTCAAGTTGTGTTCTAGGTTCTCTATCTTCTCCATTGGAGTGATTCCTCGGTTAAGACAAGAGAATTAGCCCAAGATCAAGCCATTGAGTGGCTCCGTGAAGGATTATCTCAATTGTAAGATCTTGTTCTATCCTTTTTTTGTGTGTTGAAGATCTTCTTCCAATCCATCCATCTTTCATTTCTCTTTTCACTTTGGTTTGTTTTTGGGTTTGAGTTTGATTTGGTGATTTGGATCACTTACCACCCACACATACATCAATTGGTATCGGAGCCAAGGTTTTTAGGTGACCCACATCGCACCCAAACACATCCCCCAAGCCAAACACACAACCAACCCTTGAAGAACCATTAAGCGTTCATCCATCATGATTTCTTTTGAGAACGTTAGAATTGAGAACGTTAGAAAAGAGATAGCTTTGATTGAGAAGGAGTTGGTCATCGTTGAAACTCCAAAGTTTCGCGGCCAAAGGGAAGATTTTCCTTGCTGGATTTCCAAGGTGGACCAAGTCTTTGCTCGCTACAACATTGAAGAGCACGAGAAGTTTAAGGTGGTTATCAAGAAGCTCCGAGGCCATGCGCTTGAATGGTGGGAAAAGTACTAGTATAAGAGGAAGAAGAAAGGGAAAAGTAAGTTCACAACATGGGTTAAGTTAAGAGGTAAATTAATTGATACTTTCGCTCCAACCTCTTACTTACACAAGCATCCTTTTCTTTCCTTTGAGGTAAACGACTTTAAATCCTCTTCTAAAAACCTCCATTTCAACAAGGGGAATCCCATAAGTGCTTGTATCTCTAACTCTACTTCCTTCCTTTGTTTGGAGAAACCTACCCCCTACAAAGATGAAAAGATCCTTGGGGAGGAAGCTTCAAGCCTAGTTGACCTACCTCCTGTTTTTGATGACTATGGTGATGATGAGACCTTTGAACTTGAGGGACAAGAAGACTATTCATGTCCTTCGCCACTTGTGCTAGATCACCATTTACATAAGGGAATAGCATGTGTTGCTCACTTTGATCCTTTTATGACAATTTCATTGCTCCATTATCCCCACAATTAGAACCTGAACTAGCCGAACTTATAACCATGGGGGGACAAATGGGAAACACAACTGAGGGGCAACCAACAGGGATAGATAAGGAAGGCGAACATGGAGAACCCTTGATCTTTAAAGAAGGATGTCATGAAAACCATGAGGTGAATTGTGACCTACCTCTAAGATTTGATGAGCTTGAAATTGAAAAACTCCAAGTGTCCGATTTGGAGCTATGTGGGGTTGTCGAAGGAATTGAGGAACTCTTGAGTCAAGAAGAATGCCCTCATTCACAACAAGAATTGAGGACAATTCTTTTCGAAGAGAGAGGGATTGATGTATATTTTCAAGGGTATCATTTTCATTTTTTCAACTCAACTTCATGGGAGGTAAGCTCCATACAAATTCATGCATGGCAAGGCCCTTCTTTGGTTCCAATATTTGAATTTCATGACAAAAGACACTTTATGGAGTTTTATTTGAAGTTCAAAGTGCCTTTTCCAAACGGGTTTTCCAAATGGGGATCAAGAGTACCTTGCATTTCAATGATGGAGACCATCATGAACGGCCCAAAGACCATCAAGCCCAGCCCAAGGAAGACCCAATCAAGCTTCAAGAAGTCAAAGAGTGGCAAAACTCTGTAGAAAAGTTTTATTCCTTCCGGAAGAATTAGTGCCCGATTCGTCCCTGCGGAAGGTAATTTCTGTGGCAACTTTTGGACAAGCTCAAGTAGACCCACAACTTGAGGGCTCATATGTTTTGGAAGCTTAAGATTTCAGCTTTAAAATAAGCCCAAGTTTGTTTAATTTGGACGTCATTTGATTGGGCAAAATATCACTCAAAGATACGTTATTCTGATCCAGTCCAGTCTGAGATAGGTGCATTGTTTGGGCTATAACTTTTACACCGCTTATCCAAATTGAGCAAATGAGCCCATTCTGGAAAATAGACTTCCAGGGCTTTCTATCAAGCCCAAGAACGCGTGATTTGGCCGAGTATTCTGGAAGATATACTCTGTTGAAGTTGAAGGAAGCTGCAAGGATTAATTCTGGGAATATGAAGAGTCTTCGGTTACATGTGATTGTGTGGCTGATATTGTGCACGTTTTAGATGCTTCTAGATGGGAATAATCAGCTGTAGAAATCCTAGAATATTCCTTGTAACCTCCCCCACCCCTTTTATGATGAGTCTTTTCATTTTACTTAGACTTTTCATTAGCTAGTTTTAATTGTTAGGAGTTATTGAGTCTTTTGGTTGTCTTTTGCTGAGCTTATAAAAGGGGAGGGGCGTGTGATGCTTGTCATTCAGCTTGTACTCCAATTCCAAAAGCAATACAAGTACTTTGAGTGTGTTTCTCAAAGGTGCATCTAAAATTCCTAGTTCTATATCTTGAATTGTGGCAAATTCAAGTGGTGTTCTAGGTTCTCTATCTTCTCCATTGGAGTGATTCCTTGGTTAAGACAAGGGAATTAGCCCAAGATCAAGCCATTGAGTGGCTCCGTGAAGGATTATCTCAATTGCAAGATCTTGTTCTATCCTTTTTTTGTATGTTGAAGATCTTCTTCCAATCCATCCATCTTTCATTTCTCTTTTCACTTTGGTTTGTTTTTGAGTTTGAGTTTGATTTGGTGATTTGGATCACTTACCACCCACACATACATATTGACTCACGAGGGTAACTTCCTTCTTCCTCGGGACCAATCCGAGGTCCTTGCTCCATGGGGCTCCTAGAGTCCCTCAAACTTCTCCTCTTTCCTTCTAGGAGTTGGCCTAATTGAGTTTGGAGATACTTGACCCTAGCCTCCAACTCGGCCTTCTCCTTAAGGGCAGCCTCGGCCACTTGTTCCGGGGTGAGGCTTGAAGACATGGTGGTAGTAGGGAGGGAGATGTGATGTTTTGGGTCGGTTAGCAAACGGCACGGTCGTGCTGTAGGGCACGGCCTACCCGTGCTAGGCTGCTGGAATTGAATGGGGGTGTTGGGCAGAAGGCACGGTCGTGCCGAGAGGCACGGGGTACCTGTGCTTAAGTTCTGTCCTGGGCACGGCAAGAACGTGCAAAGGAGAGGAAGGGAGATGTGTTCAAGGGTGTTTGTGGCTAAGTGTTTGGGGCTGTGTTTGTGGGTGGAAGCAAGCTCAGGAGGGTAGCCAAGGCTCTGATACCAATTGATGTATCTCTCCTTACGCTTGCCAAAGAAATGGAAGCAAAAGAAAGGTAGGCGTGTGAAGATGGGAGAAGAACAAGTTGATAGAACAAGTGCCTTCAAGAGATAATCCAAGAGGAGCCACTCTTGTTGAACACTTGGGCAATCTCTTTAGATCAATTAGGATATAGAAACACCACCTAATTGAGATAAAGAGACCTAGACACCACTTAAGTTGCCACACTTAAGATATAAAACTAGGATTTGGGAGAGACAATGCTCAAACTTGTATTCAATTTGACAAAAGACCCTTACAAAAGAAAGAGAGGGGGTATTTATAGACCACAACCTCCCTTACTCGGCCAAGGGCTGTAAAAACCAGCTGAAAAGTGACTAAATGACTAAGCCTAAGCTAGATTACAAGTACAAATTGATTATACAAGTGATCTAGCCTAACCTTGACACCTCACTAGCTTAATTAATCTCAAGATTGAGGCGTCAAGCATCCAAAAGCCAATGTGCAGCAGCTTGGGACCTTGAATCTGTCAAAGGGACAAGAGGACACTCCAAAACCAAGGTTGCAGCCGGCCCTCCCTTGAAACCGGTTAAAAGGAATTTCCTTCCTTCTTTGGCTGGATAAAAGAAGCACAAGTTGGTCCCTTAGCTCAACTTTAGGGCCATGATTTGATAAATATTTAGGTGCCTTTTCATGCCCTAAATTTTGACAAAAGTTGGAGTTGAATAGGTCAGCCAATCGTCCCCTTAATTCAGGCTGTGCTGGATTGCGCCCTGCAGTGCGCTGTCTTCGGTTTTGGCTTGGTTGACTAACCAAATGGACTCCAAATGCCTTGTAAAAGGTCTTGTTGGAAAGCTAAGATTTTAAGCTTCAAGGGGGTGGTGCGTGCAGGAAATTTCCCCCTCTACATTTTGCTCCAACAAGGAAACAAAACCGGGCCAGAAACGGTATGAACTAGACAGTTCGATTTCTTCTTTGTGCATGTGATTTCTGACTAAGGCATGAACTTCTTTGGCCTCCTTGGACTCCTTAGCAGGGGAGGGATCATTGGCAATGGTTTTGGAAGGTTTGGTTGGATGGTCCCCATCACTTATGTCAGCTTGAAACCGTGGTTCTGGCCTAGTCATTCTCAATGGTTCATCTTCACTAGATGAATCAATGTTATGACTAAAGACTTGCTTTTGCCTCCTTAGTTCAGATTGAAGACGTTCTTCATTCATCTTTTGCTTCTGCTTCAAAAAGGAACCAAGTAGGTTTCGTCGATACTTATTTTGTGCTTGAGTTTCTCGATTATGTTGAGCATCTTCATGAATTTTCTTCATTAACATCTCATTCTGCCTCATAAGAGCATCAAATTTCTCTTCCAAACTCAAGTTAGAACTCATCTAGTGCTCAAATTGTGTTTAAACTCACACAAGGAATGTGTTTGGTATTGGATGGGTATGATTCTGGAAAGTGGATGGACGTCCCAGGCCAAGGACAAACCAAAGGTCTGATACCAAATATTTGTATCTTGAAAGGAAAACACAAACTCTCAAACCTGAATTTAAAGCTAAAAACAAAGCAATCTAAATTCAAGCTAAAGTCAAGGTGAATCCATGTATGAATGTTTGAATAAAGGATAAACTAAACTCTTGTTTAGATATAGAATCACCACTAAACTTGAGTTTAGGGTCCCTAAACTATGATTAAGATACAGAAACACCTGTTAATTAAGGTCTAGGACTTACTTTGTCACCACCTTAATCGATCAAATTAAGGATAAGTAAGTGAAGTATTTAGGGGAACGAAAGCAAGGTGCTCTTAATTCTGGTTTTCATTCAATATCAATGTCTGATTATAAAATATGCCTTGGCAAAGCATTAATACACAACCAAGCAAGTAACCAGGCAGCAAACGAGCTAGAATGAGGTTTCCTTCCTAGGAAGGAAATGGCTTAAACAAGCTAACCTATGCGCTTAAGGCTAAACTAGATTACATGCTTGCTTAACTAAACTAATTACAACCAAAATAATAAGGAAAGCAAAGCAAATGATGTACTTAACCTTAATACACTTTAATTAAGCTAATACATTGGTTTACTAGCAAGGAAGTGGAGAAACACAGCCGTGAAGCACGCTCCTTTTTCGGCTGGCCAATCAGAATGCAAGGTGAGATTTCTTCCTTTTTGCTCTCGTTGGTTAAGCTCTTCCCAAGGCTTCAAAGTAGCAAATGATGATGTTCCTAGCGGCTAGGCTCATGATTGAAGCAAGCAAGCAGAGGAGAAGCTGAGCAAACCCACTTGAGAAGGAAAAACACACAGTAGCTTATCGGGTTCTCAAAAATAGTTTTTAGCCCAGTTTTATGCCCTTGTTTCCACCAATCAAAAGTGAGCATGATTTTAATTTCAGGCCATGAGGGGAATCCTTAGGGTGTGTACAAACCCCTCTGCAAAGAAATCAAGGTTAAATCATGTTTAAGTAGGTGATGGAGTCCCCTTCAGTTAAGACATGGAGGAGGGTCTTAAGAGTCCAAGAAGGTATATTGCAAGTTCCAAAGTCCAAGCTATGGCTCAAATTTTGGAGAAGAGCCAAACAGTTGCAACCGGGTTAAACAACCAGAAATTACCTGGTTTTGTTAATCGGATTTCTTAAGCTACGTTGTGGCTTAAGTTTGATATTTTAGCATTTTTGGGATCCTTAAGATGTTAGCTTTCAGGCCCAAGTATTCAAAGTCAATCATGCACAGTCGAAGCCAAGGGAGTAAGGCGTTTTGGTCAACCAGCCAGCTTTGGTCCAATAACTGCACGGTAAAATATTTCAGTAGAAATCCCCTATGTAAGCATGATTTAACCTTGATTTCTTTGCGGAGGGGTTTGTACATACCCTATGGATTCCCCTCTGGCTTGAAATTAAATCATGCTTACTTTTGATTGATGGAAACAAGGGCACAAAACCCGGCTAAAAACTATTTTTGAGAACCCGGTAAGCTGCTACGTGTTTTTCCTTCTCAAGTCTGCTTGCTTGCTTCAATAATGAGTCTAGCAACCAGGAACATCATCATTTGCTACTTGGAAGCCATGGGAAGAGTTTAGCCAAAGAGAGTAAAAAGGAAGAATTCTCACCTTGCACTCGGATTGGCCAGCCGAAAAGGCAGCATGCTTTACGGCTGTGTTTTTCCACATTTTTGCTAGTAAACTGATGTATTAGCTTAAGTTGTATTAAAGTTAAGTGCTTCATTTATTTTGCTTTCCTTAATATTCTTGCTGTAATTAGTTTAGTTAAGCAAGCTTGTAATCTAATTTAGCATTAAGCGCATAGATTAGCTAGCTTAAGCCGGTTCCTTCCTAGGGAGGAGACCTCATTCATGAAGCCCTCCTTTAGTCTTAAAGGCTGTCTTCCATTCATCACCTTCTCTAATCTGAATCTGGTAGCAACCACTTCGAAGGTCTATCTATGAAAACACCGTAGTGCCATGTAATTCATCTGGTATATCTTTAAGTCCCGATATGGGATACCTATACTTGATTATGATCTTGTTAATGGCCCTACTGTCTACACACATATGCATTCCACCATCCTTTTTAGGCACCAAAAGAGCAGGCACAGCACAAGGACTTAAGGACTCACGGATTAAGCCCTTAGACTTCAATTCTTCAACTTGCCGTTGTATCTCCATGGTATCCTTTGGACACGTCCTATATGCTAGCTTATTACGTAGGATGGAACCAGGAATGAGATCAATGTGGTGTTGGATATCTCTTTTATGAGGTAAACCCATGGGTATCTCCTTAGCAAATAAGGGATAGAAGTTTTGCATGAGTGTCTTGGCTACGGGATGAGCGGGTAAAGGGTTTTCTGGTTCGTCTTGAATGCTTAAAATCCACTCTTTAAAGGCCTTGAATTCATATTGAGAGGCCTTTAATAATGGCTCACTAACAGCCAGTTGCAAATCAGAATGGTTTGGCTTGTTTTGAGGCCTAATTTCATGGAGTTTTGATGGGGGTAACGGGGCTAAAGTGATCTTCTTGCCATCTTTAGTAACGGAGTAATTATTAAAGTAACCATTATACATAACCTTACGGTCATACAACCATAGTCTCCCGAAAAGCATATCAGAAGCATCCAAGGTAATGATATCACACCAAAGTTCATCTTGATAGTTCTTTCCAATGGAGAAAGAAACTGAGCACAGTGAGTTCGCTTGGATTCCCTTGTTTGATTTAGCTATTAAATGTTGTAAGGGCGTGGATGAGTCATAGTTTACAATCCTAGCTTCTCAATCATGCTTAGAGAAACCACATTTGCATGGCTTCCTCCATCAATAATCAAAGAACATACCTTCCCTTGAATTGTATAATGAGAATGGAATATGTTCTCCCTTTGTTCATCTTTTACTCCATTCTGGTTGCTTAGAACTCTTCTCAAAACTAACAATTCACCCTCACTAGTCTCTTCCAGTACTTCTTCTTGAGTTTCCTCAAGCTCATCCTCATAATCATCTTCTTTTTCTTCTTCTTCAAACACCTCCTTCATGGCTGACCATTCAGCTAAGGTGATTACCTTACAGTTTGGACAGTCCAAAGCTATATGAACAAGTCCTTAACATTTGAAGCATCTTCTGTTGCTCATGGGATTGGGTCTATTTTGAGGGGTTTGGATCTTTTGTGGTGATGGGGTTCCTTATGGAAAGGAAGGGGACGGACTTCATGGCTTGGAAATGGGATTAGAACTTCCCTTGTTAAAGGGTTGGTTCCAGGTAAAGGGCTTAGGATTTTGAGGCTTAGGGGGTTGTCTGGCTTTCTTTTGCTGCTCAACCTTGTGAGCCAGCACACGTACATCATCAAAAGTGGTGTAATCTTGCAAATCAACCACATTAGCATACCTAGGATCAAGACCGCCTAAGTATCTAACAAAGGTTTGCTCTTCGAGTTCTTATAAATCACATTTGATTGCAACATTTTCAAATTCCCTTGTATACTCTTCTATATTCAGATTACTGTGAATCAAGTTATGAAGTTGAGAATAGCAATCTTGAACGTAGGTTGGAGGAAGAAACCTGCCCTTAAGCTTGGACTTCATCTTCTCCCATGTTCTGATTTTGGACTTCCTTTCTGTAGCCCATTTAGCACATAAATTAGTCCACCACAATGAAGCATATTTTCTAAGTCTTAAGGCCACTAACTTGACCTTCTTGTCCTCTGGAACATCTTTGTACTTAAAAACGCGTTCAGGAGTATGCAACCAATCTAAAAACTCTTCTAGATCAAGCTTACCTTCAAACTCTAGGATTTCAATCTTGAAATCACTTGTGTTAGCTTGAAACCGTGGTTTTGGCCTAGTCATTCTCAATGGTTCATCTTCACCAGATGAATCAATGTTATGACTAAAGACTTGCTCTTGCCTCCTTGGTTCAGATTGAAGACGTTCTTCATTCATCTTTTGCTTCTGCTTCAAAAAGGAACCAAGTAGGTTTCTTTGATACTTATTTTGAGCTTGAGTTTCCTGATTATGTTGAGCATCTTCATGAATTTTCTTCATTAACATCTCATTCTGCTTCATAAGAGCATCAAATTTCTCTTCCAAACTCATGTTAGAACTCATCTGGCGCTCAAATTGTGTTTAAACTCACACGAGGAATGTGTTTAGAATTGGATGGGTATGATTCTGGAAAGTGAATGGACGTACCAGGCCAAGGACAAACCAAAGGTCTGATACCAAATATTTGTATCTTGGAAGGAAAACACAAACTCTCAAACCTGAATTCAAAGCTAAAAACAAAACAATCTGAATTCAAGCTAAAGTCAAGGTGAATCCGTGTATGAATGTTTGAATAAAAGATAAACTAAACTCTTGTTTAGATATAGAATCACCACTAAACTTGAGTTTAGGGTCCCTAAACTATGATTAAGATACAGAAACCCCTGTTAATTAGGGTCTAGGACTTACTTTGTCACGACCTTAATCGATCAAATTAAGGATAAGTAAGTGAAGTATTTAGGAGAACGAAAGCAAGGTGCTCTCAATTCTGGTTTTTATTCAATATCAAAGTCTGATTACAAAATATGCCTTGGCAAAGCATTAATACACAACCAAGCAAGCAACTAGGCAGCAAACAAGCTAGAATGAGGTTTCCTCCCTAGGAAGGAAACGGCTTAAACAAGCTAACCTATGCGCTTAAGGCTAAACTACATTACATGCTTGCTTAACTAAACTAATTACAACTAGAGTATTAAGGAAAGCAAAACAAATGAAGTACTTAACTTTAATACACTTTAATTAAGCTAATACATCAGTTTACTAGCAAGGAAGTGGAGAAACACAGCCGTGAAGCATGCTCCATTTTCGGCTGGCCAATCAGAATGCAAGGTGAGATTTCTTCCTTTTTGCTCTCGTTGGTTAAGCTCTTCCCAAGGCTTCAAAGCAGCAAATGATGATGTTCCTAGCGGCTAGGCTCGTGATGAAAGCAGGCAAGCAGAGGAGAAGCTGAGCAAACCCACTTGAGAAGGAAAAACACACAGTAGCTTACCGGGTTCTCAAAAATAGTTTTTAGCCTAGTTTTGCACCCTTGTTTCCACCAATCAAAAGTGAGCATGATTTTAATTTCAGACCATGAGGGGAATCCTTAGGGTGCGTACAAACCCCTCTGCAAAGAAATCAAGGTTAAATCATGTTTAAGTAGGTGATGAAGTCCCCTTCAGTTAAGACATGGAAGAGGGTCTTAAGAGTCCAAGAAGGTACATTGTAAGTTCCAAAGTCCAAGCTATGGCTCAAATTTTGGAGAAGAGCCAAACAGTTGCAACCGTGTTAAACAACCAAAAATTACCTGGTTTTGTTAATCGGATTTCTTAAGCTACATTGTGGCTTAGGTTTGATATTTTTGCATTTTTGGGATCCTTAAGATGTTAGCTTTCAGGCCCAAGTATTCAAAGTCAATCATGCATAGTCGAAGTCAAGGGATCAAGGCATTTTGTTCAACCTGCCAGTTTTGGTCTAATAACTGCATGGTAAAATATTTCAGTAGAAATCTCCTATGTGAGCATGATTTAACCTTGATTTCTTTGCAGAGGGGTTTGTACGCACCCTATGGATTCCCCATAGCCTGAAATTAAATCATGCTCACTTTTGATTGGTGGAAACAAGGACACAAAACTCGGCTAAAAACTATTTTTGAGAACCCGATAAGCTGCTATGTGTTTTTCCTTCTCAAGTCTGCTTGCTTGCTTCAATCACGAGTCTGGCAACCAGGAACATCATCATTTGCTACTTGGAAGCCTTAGGAAGAGTTTAGCCAATGAGAGCAAAAAGGAAGAATTCTCACCTTGCATTCTGATTGGCCAGCCGAAAAGGGAGCATGCTTTACGACTATGTTTCTCCACATTTTTGCTAGTAAACTGATGTATTAGCTTAATTAAGTTATATTAAATTTAAGTGCATCATTTGTTTTACTTTCCTTAATATTCTGGCTATAATTAGTTTAGTTAAGCAAGCATGTAATCTAATTTAGCCTTGAGCGCATTGATTAGCTAGCTTAAGCCGATTCCTTCCTGGGGAGGAAACCTCCTTTAGCTTGTTTGCTGCTTGGTTGCTTGCTTGGTCGTGTGTTAATGCCTTCCCAAGGCATATTTTGTAATCAGACTTTGATTTTGAATGTAAAACCAGAATTGAGAGCACTTTGCTTTTGTTCCCTAAATACTTCACTTGCTTATCCTTAATTTGGTCGATTAAGGTGGTGATTAAGTAAGTCCTAAACTTTGATTAAGTGGTGTTTCTGTATCTTAATCATAATTTAGGAACCCTGAACTCAAGTTTAGTGGTGATTATGTAACTAAACAAGAGTATAGTCTATCCTTTATTCATTCATTCATACACGGAGTCACTTAGACTTTAGCTTGAATTCAGATTACTTTGCTTTTAGCTTTGAATTTAGGTTTGAGTGTTTGTGTTTTCCTTCTAAGATACATCATATTTGGTATCAAAGCTTTGGTTTCTCCTTGGCATGGTACATCCCTCCACTTTCTAGGATCATTCCCACTCAAATTCCAAACACATTCCTAGTGTGAGTTTAAACACAATCCAAGAGCAAGATGAGTTCTAGCATGAGTTTGGAAGAGAAATTTAAAGCACTTATGAGGCAGAATGAAATGCTAGTGAAGAAGATTCTTGAAGATGCTCAACGTAATCAAGAAACTCAAGCTTAAAAAGAGTATCTACGAAAGCAGCTTGGTTCCTTTTTGAAGCAAAAGCAAAAGATGAATGAAGACTCTCTTCAATCTGAACCAAGGAGATAAGAGCAAGCCTTTAGTCATAACATTGATTCATCTAGTGAAGATGGACCTTTATGAATGGCTAGACCAGAACCACTTATGCAAGCTAATACAAATGATTTCAAGGTTGAAATCCCAGAGTTTGAAGGTAAGCTTGATCTAGAAGAATTTTTAGATTGGTTGCAAACTGTTAAACGAGTTTTTGAGTACAAAGATATTCCAGAGGATAAGAATATCAAGTTAGTGGCTTTAAGACTCCGTAAATGTGCTTCATTACGGTGGACTAACCTGTGTGCGAAATGGGTGAGAGAAAGAAAGTCTAAAATCAGAACATGGGAGAAGATGAAGTCCAAGCTTAAGGCTAGGTTTCTTCCCCCTACCTACGTTCAAGATTGCTATTCTCAACTTCATAACTTAACTCAAGGCAATATGAATGTAGAGGAGTACATGAGGGAGTATGAAAAGCTTTAATCAAATGTGATTTACAAGAACCCGAAGAGCAAACCATTATTAGGTACTTAGGAGGTCTTGATCGTAGGTATGCTAATGTGGTTGATTTGCAAGCTTATACCACTTTTGATGAAGTATGTGTGCTGGCTCACAAGGTTGAATGATGTATTCAAGCTTCACTAAGGCAAGTATTTGCTAAAGTGCATCAAGAATGCATTTGGATAGGGAGCATGAAAAGAAGATCAATAACCAAGATAGATCAAGTGGACTAGCAAGGGTGATGATAATCCACCTTGGTTTGCGCACTTGGGCAAATCTTCTTCCATCAACTAAGTTACAGAAGTTAATCACCTTCTTAGTTGAATTAAGAAGACCTAGAGACCCACTTGAGTTGCCAAGCTCAAGATATAACACTAGGAGTTTTGTGGAGAGAGTTTAGAGAACTCACAAGCTCTTGCATTCAAAGTTGCTTACAAAATGAGGGCCAATCTGGTTTTAAGCTAGAATGGCCGAGGTTCCCACCCTCCCTAAGCAGCAAAATCAAAACTAAGTACATTTGGAGACGAGTGACACATCTAATCAACCATTGCTAACTCAACACCTCACTACCTAGCTTAATCTACCTCATTAGGGGTTATAATGCCTCCCAAATGAGGTGTCAAGCTTACAAGGATCCTAGAAAGCAGCAAGGTGAGTCATTCGGCAAGTGGGGAGGCAAGTGGGCAAGCAAAACCCAAGAAAAATCAGACATTGTACCGGTTGGTGAAGAACCGGGTAAAGGGGTGTTTTACTTGTCCTTTTGGTTGGTTAAAACCAACACAAGGGGGTGCTTTGGATGGGATTTGAACCCATGATCTGATAAATATTTATGTCCCCTTCCATGCTGCAAAATTTCAGAAAGAATGGAGTTGAGTTGGTGGTCCAAACTCCTTCTTGTTTTGGACAGTGCTGGATTGGCGCCTAGCTTGCACGGTTGGGAAATGCTTGCTGTTTGACCGACCAAATGACCTCCAAATCCCTTGCAACTTGTTTTATTGGATTCCTAACATCTTAAACTTAAAGAGAGGGGTCACGGCAGTCAATTATCCCCTCGTCTTCAAGGCCCAAAAGATGCACAAAACCGGGCTAATTTCCGGTCGAATCTGCCCAGGTTCTGTCCGTGTGCTCCAAGGTGTTTCTGACCATTGCATGAACGTTCTTGAATTCCTTGGAGCTTGGATGGATGTGTGGGCTTGCTGGTTGAGTGCTTGAAGTTTGGGCTTGATGGTCCCCATCATTGAATAGCAAAAGAAAGCTAGGCAGCCCCTTAAGCCTTAAAATCCTAAGCCTTTTACCCGGAACCAACCCTTTAACAAGGGGAGTTCTAATCCCATTTTCAAGCCACAAAATCCACCCCTTTCTTTCCACAAAGAACCCTAGCTCCACTAAAGATCCAAACCCCTCAAAATAGACCTAATCTCAATCCCATGAGCAATAGAAGATGCTTCAAATGTCAAGGACTTGGGCATAAAGCTTCGGACTGCCCAAATCATAAGGTAATCACCTTAGCTGAATGGTCAACCGTGAAGGAGGTGTTTGAAGAAGAAGAAGAAAAGGAAGATGATTATGAGGATGAGCTTGAGGAAACTCATGAAGAGGTAGTGGAAGAGGCTGATGAAGGTGAATTGCTTGTTTTGGAAAGAGTTCTAAGCAACCAGAAGGGAGTGAAAGATGAACAAAGGGAGAACATATTCTATTCTCATTGTACAGTTCAAGGGAAGGTATGTTCTTTGATTATTAATGGAGGAAGCTATGCAAATGTGGCTTCTCTAAGCATGATTGAGAAGCTAGGATTGCAAACTATGACTCATCCACACCCTTACAACATTCAATGGTTGAATCAAAGTAAGGGAATCCAAGTGAACTCATGGTGCGTAGTTTCTTTCTCCATTGGAAAGAACTATCAAGATGAACTTTGCTGTGATGTTATTCCTATGGATGCTTATCATATGCTTTTGGGAAGACCATGGCTGTACGATCGTAAGGTTATGCATAATGGTTACTTGAATACTTACTCCTTTACTAAGGATGGAAAGAAGATTACTTTAGCCCCTTTACCCCTATCAGAACTCCATGAAATCAAACCTCAAAGAAAGCCAAACCATTCTGATTTGCTACTGGCCATTAGTGAGACAATGCTAAAGGCCTCTCAACATGAATTCAAGGCTTTTAAAGAGTGGATTTTAAGCATTTAAGAAGAACCAGAAAACCCTTTACCCACTCATCCCGTAGCCAAAACACTCATACAAAACTTCTGTCACTTGCTTCCTGAGGAGATACCCACGGGTTTACCTCCTAAAAGAGATATCTAACACCATATTGATCTCATTCCTGGTTTCATCCTTCCTAATAAGCCAGCTTATAGGATGAATCCAAAGGATACCATGGAGATACAATGGCAAGTTGAAGAATTGAAGTCTAAGGGCTTAATCCGTGAGTCCTTAAGTCCTTGTGCTGTGCCTACTCTTTTGGTGCCTAAGAAAGATGGTGGAATGCGTATGTGTGTGGATAGTAGAGCCATTAATGAGATCACAATCAAGTATAGGTATCCCATACCTAGACTTGAACACATGCTAAATGAATTACATGGCTCTAAGGTGTTTTCAAAGGTAGACCTTTGAAGTGGATACTACCAGATTCGAATTAGAGAAGGTAATGAATAGAAGACAACCTTTAAGACTAAGGGAGTGCTTTATAAATGGTTGGTTATGCCCTTGGTCTTTCAAATGCACCTAGCACATTCATGAGATTAATGAATCAAGTTTTCAGGTCGTACGTAGGCAAATTTGTGGTGGTTTACTTCGATGATATCTTAATCTATTCCAAGGATAAGCGTGAACATCAAGACCATTTGACTCAAGTTATGCTTGTTCTTGAATGTGAAAAACTCTTTGGTAACCTTAAGAAATGTGCCTTTTTCACTCCTAAGGTAACATTCTTAGGTTATATTCTCATTGGTGATGGAATTAAGGCAAATGAAAGCAAGATTGAAGCTATTCGATCATGGCCTACTCCTAAGTTAATTCATGATATTCGAGCTTTTCATGGATTGGCTTCTTTTTACAAGATGTTTATTCGATGTTTTAGCACAATCATGGCTCCCATGACTGATGGGGACCATCCAAGTAAACCTTTTGATGGAAATCTCTCCATCCCTTTTGTTAAAAAAGAATCAAATCAATTAGGTAATCTTATTATGCTGGTTTAAGGATGAATAAATCATCCAAGTTTTGATTAAACATTGAAACTGCAGGGCAAGGGTTAAATCCAGCAGCTAACCCGTTTTTGTGTGCTTAGTTTCTCAAACATACTAAAGGTTTACGTCTAATATTTTTTGATGGATTTGAAGATCAAGATGTTAGCTTTCCAACAAATCAAGTTTCATCCAATTTGGACTTCATTTGGTCGTTCAAATCAGCAATTAAACCCAAGGTGTCAAAACTGCCCAGCAGGGCCGAAAGGACAAGAGAAACACTCCTTTACCCGGTTCTTCCCAAACCGGTACAAGGGTCTGATTTTCTTGGGTTTTACTTGTCCCCTTGCCTCCCCACTTGCTGAATGAGTCATTTTGCTGCATTCAAGGATCCATGTAAGCTTGACACCTCATTTGGGAAGCATTATAACCCCTAATGAGGTAGATTAAGCTAGGTAGTGAGGTGTTTAGCTAGCATTGGTTGACTAGATGTGTAACTCTTCTGCAAATGTACTTAGCTATTGATTTTGCTGCTTGGAAGGGGAGGGGAGTTCGGCCATCAAGCTTAAAAACCCAGCTTGGCCTTCATTTTCAACATAACTTTGAATGAATGAATTTGTGAGTTCCCAAACTCTCTCTACAAAAACTCCTAGTGTTATATCGTGAGCTTGGCAACTCAAGTGGGTCTCTAGGTCTCTTTCTCTCAACTAGAAGGTGATTAAATTCTGTAACTAGTTGATGCAAAGAGATTGCCCAAGTGTTCTCCAAGGGTGGCTCCTCGGATTATCCCTTGCAAGGTCACTTGACTATCCAAACTCTTGATTTCTCCTCTCCCATGCTGTTTTTCCTTCTTCTTGTTTTAGATTCCACTTTGAGGCAAGTTGTGAGTTGGTTTCTTCTTCTTACAACCTTCCATCAGTCACACCGTGCCCTTAAGCACGACCGTGCCCCCTTGGTTCGTGAGTTTTCCACTTGTTTTGGTTGTGTTCTTGTTGTAAGTTGGCTTGGGTTGTTCCTACCCTTGAGACTTACATCATTTTTGGTATCAGAGCAAGTTCAGATCCTTGCCTGAACCCCACGCTCCCAAATTAAATCCAAACACAAACAGCCTACTTACTTTTCAAATCAATCCACAAAGAACCCTAGACCTCATCCTTCATGCCATCTTCACTGAACTTGGAGAAAGAACTAGCTTTTATTGATATTGGATATGCTTGCTTTGCAATTCCAAAATTTCGTGGCGAAAAGGAAGAGTTCATAGGCTGGTTATCTAAGGTGGAACGAG
Source organism: Carnegiea gigantea (assembly GCA_029747015.1). Lineage (NCBI taxonomy): Eukaryota > Viridiplantae > Streptophyta > Magnoliopsida > Caryophyllales > Cactaceae > Carnegiea > Carnegiea gigantea. Next base: position 648,463 of record JAKOGI010000290.1, read on the forward strand.
TTTTTACTTGTTGTATCCTTAATGACCAACAGAAGTTCGAAGTGGTTATTTCAAGATTGAGAGGTTGTGCACTTCAGTGGTGGAATAATTACAAGTTTGAGCGAAAAAAGAAAGGAAAAGAGAAGCTGAGAACTTGGAAGAAATTGAGTAGTAAGTTGAAGGGTTCCTTTTACCCATCCACTTACATGCCTATGAAAGAAAGTATCTCTATTAAGCTCACGGGTTCAATTCCTTCCACCCCACAAAAAAAACCAACCCCACAAATGATCTTTCCCCTACAACTTAGAAGGTGTCTCAAGTGCCAAGGGCTTGGACACTTAGCCACGGATTGCCCAAACAACAAGGTCATTACCTCGGAAGAAAGGAAAGCCGTGAGTGATGTAAAGGTCAATGGGAATGATCACACTCACTAACCTTACACCAAGGAAGACTCAAAACTCAATGTAGTTCACGGGCTGAAGTAGCACGGGCGTGCCAATGAGCACGGGTACACCGTGCCAACTTTCTGCCTGAAAGAACTAGATTAGGCTAGTTTTGCCCGGTTTGAGTGCTCTTCAATTCTAACTGATTTTCTATCTTTTTGGTGAGGTGGACTTGAAGGAAATGGGTGTGAATGATAGTAGAAAGAGTGGGATGAGGAAGGGGAATGTAGAACAAGGTAGGTGAAGATGAATACTTTGGAAAATTAAGCAAACAACCTTGCTAATGATCCGGTAGGATGCAAAGGAGAGAGATAAGCTAAACTCTTGGATTGGATACAGTAATCACCACCAACCTTTGAGTCTACGGCCCTTAATATTGATTAAGATACAGAATCACCACTTAATCAAGGTTAAGACTCACTTGAACACCACTTAGTTTGGCCTAAACTAAGATAAGCAAGCAAGGATTTGGTAAGGAAGCTTTGAAAGCTCTCTATGGTTTTTTCATTGAACAAAATCTGAAGTTTCCTTCATTATGGCCGTGCTCTCCCTTTTGTTGCTGGCCTTACAACCTTTCCTACTCAGCAAGCAAGTTAGAAGACACCTCACCTTACCCTCCTGGGGAGGAAAGGTGTTAATTAACTCTAATTCCCACGGTTAGAGTTAATCGGTTACAATCATACTTAATGCTAATCAAAATACACTTAAAACTTCAAGGAAAGCAAGACAAATGAAGATTACTACTTAATTAACTTATCCTTAATCTCATTCAGCTTCAAATGCAGCAAGGAAAGCATGTGCCCAGCCGAAAAGTGATCTCCTCTTTGCGGCTGTCCAATAGGAAGTAAGATAGCACCCTCCTTGTCTTCCAATGAGAATCAAGAGACAATTCTTCTTGCAGCCCTTTTTTCATTGGTTGTGACCTTTCCTAGGTTGCCTTGGACGTGTGCCAACATAGAAGAGAGTGCCCATTCAGCTGAAGAGAAGGAAACCCACCGGTGGAGGTAAAGTGTAGCCGGGTTCACTAAACCGGGTTCAAGGCAGCTTCATACCCGGTTTTCAAACCAAGTTTAACCACAGCAAAAATGGGTATGATCTGGGTTTTAGCCGTGGGGGGAAAGTTCAAGGTGTGTAAAAACCCCCCCATTCAAGAAATTAAGGTTAAACAAGGTTTAACAAGGGTAATCACATCTAAACTTTCAACTGCGCAAAATTGGGCCAAATCTGCCCGGTTGGGAAAATGCCTTTGATCCTCCATCCTCTTGTGTGCATGATGTGAAATCAATGCTTGAACTTGAAAGCTAACATCCTGAGGATTCCAAAAATGCAAAAATATTGGCTTTACGCCATCATATGACTTGAGAAATCAGATGCACAAAACCGGGTTTATGTTGGCCGGTTAACCCGTTTGTGCCATTTTCAATTTCTTGCCAATAGTGAGCCATTTTCTGAGTTTGGGACCTTGTTCTTGGACGATTTGGACTTGATACATCTTGACCAAGGTCTTGGCTAGGTAGGACTCCTCATCCTCCCCTTGTTGAAAAGATTTGATCCTCAAATCTGGTGGGGAAGTGTCCGGATAGTAGGGGCTCAAATCAGCTACATTAAAGGTGGCTGAAACCTCAAAATCACCAGGGAGATCAATCTTATAAGCATTGTCGCTGATCCTCTCCAAGACTTCAAATGGACCCTCCGCTCGTGGCATGAGTTTGTTTTTCCTTTTAGAAGGAAAACGTTCCTTTCTTAAATGGATCCATACCAAGTCTCCTGGTTGAAAAACAATCTTTCTCCTATGCTTGTTGGCGTGTGCTTCATAGGCTGCATTAGTCTTCTCAATTCGAGCCTTCACCAACTCATGGAGCTTTTGAATTTCTTTCACTCTTTGTGTGGCATCAACATGGGGCTTTTGATCTTGGGGTCTTGGGGTGAGGTCATTTGGACTTAAAGGATCAACCCCATACACCACCTTAAATGGTGAAAGACCAGTAGCTTTGCTAGGTGCCCGATTGAATGCAAACTCAGCATGGGGTAAGAGTAAATCCCAGGCCTTCGCATTAGGTTTAATCAAAGCCCTTGGGAGAGTACCCAGGGTTCGATTAGTGACCTCAGTTTGGCCATCAGTCTGAGGATGACAGGTAGTACTAAACAGCAACTTAGTACCAAGCTTTTTCCACAGGGTAATCTAGAAATGACTGAGGAACTTCGTATCCCTATCTGAAACAATGGTCTTAGGGATACCATGCAACCTTGTTACCTCTTTAAAATAGAGCTCGGCAATGTGTGTAGCATCATTGGTTTTACAGCAGGGAATGAAATGTGCCATTTTTGAAAATCTGTCTACCACCACGAAGATTGAATCCTTTCCCCTTTGAGTCTTAGGTAGACCCAAAATGAAGTCCATACTCACGTCCACCCATGGTAAAGTCGGTACGGGTAATGGGGTGTATAATCCGTGAGGTAGGGTATGGCTCTTGGCTGCTTGGCACGTTCCACACCTCCTAAGGATGTCCTGAACATCCTTCTCCATCCCTGGCCAGTAGTAATATTCCCTTAACATGGTTAAGGTCTTTGATTCTCCAAAATGACCTGCCAAGGAACCTCCATGAACTTCTCTGATTAGAAGCTCACGAGTGCTACACTTTGGAATGCACAACCGCACTCCCTTGAATAAATAACCTTCTTGAATAAGGAAATCTCCCTTTGGATGCTTCAAACAAGCAGCATAGAGAGGCCCAAGGTCTTCATCTTCAGCATAGACTCTTAAGATGCTCGAAACCCAGAATAAGGGCGTCTAACTGAAACATAAGGAGATGTCTCCTTGATAATGCATCTGCGCCTTGATTCAACTTTCTTGATTTGTGCTTGATAGTGAAGTGGAAAGATTGTAGGAATTCAACCCACTTAGCATGACGTGAGTTCTGTTTGTGCTGACCCTGAATATACTTCAAAGCCTCATGACCTGAATGAAGTATAAACTCACTAGCCACTAAGTAATGACTCCAATGTTCTAGACACCGAATGATCGCATAGAATTCCTTGTCATAGGTGGAGTATTTTCTTCTTGAGTCACACAGTTTTTCACTGAAGAAGGCTAATGGCTTGCCTTCCTGAGTTAAAACTCCACCAATTCCTACTCCTGATGCATCACATTCAACCTCAAAAACTTTCTCAAAGCATGGTAGAGAAAGGACCGGTGCTTGAGTAAGTTTTTTCTTTACTTCTTCGAAGGCGGATTGAGCTTTAGGAGTCCATTGGAATGATGAACCCTTAAGCACTTCAGTCATAGGGGACATGATGGTGCTGAAGTTTCGAATAAACCTTCTGTAAAACGAAGCCAAACCATGAAAACTTCTAACGTCATGTATACTTTGTGGTTGAGGCCAAGTGCGAATAGCCTCTATCTTCCCTTCATCAACTTTAATGCCTTCACTAGAAACAATGTAACCTAAGAATGTAACCTCATGAGTAAAGAAGGTACACTTCTTAAGATTACCATATAACTGCTCACGTTCAAGGACATGCATGATCTGATTGAGATGATTTTGATGTTCTTGCTCGTCCTTGGAATAGATAAGAATGTCATCGAAGTAAACCACCACGAACTTGCCAATATAAGGTTTGAATACTTGATTTATCAACCTCATGAATGTGCTAGGAGCGTTGGAAAGACCGAATGGCATAACCAGCCACTCATATAAACCTCCTTTAGTCTTGAATGCAGTCTTCCATTCATCCCCCTCTCTTATTCTGATCTGGTAGTAACCACTTCAAAGATCAATCTTGGAAAAGACTTTAGAGCCATGTAACTCGTCTAGCATGTCTTCAAGCCTAGGTATAGGATACCTATACTTGATGGTGATCTTGTTTATGGCTCTGCTGTCCACACACATGCGTTGGCTGCCATCCTTCGTGGGAACCAACAAAGCAGGCACGGCACAGGGGCTTAAGGACTCACGCACAAGTCCCTTTGACATCAATTCCTCTCCTTGCCGTTGAATCTCCATGGTCTCCTTTGGGTTCATTCTGTAAGCTGGCTTGTTTGGAAGAACTGAGCCAGGAATGAGGTCAATATGGTGTTGGATATCCCGTTTAGGGGGTAAACCCGAGGGTATCTCTTCTGGAAACAAGTGACAGAATGCTTGGATGAGTGATTTGGCAAATGGATGGATTGGTAATGGGGATTCTGGTTCTTCTTGTATGGTTAAGATCCACTCCTTAAAAGCCTTGAATTCATGATTCGAAGCCCTCAAAAGAGTTTCACTAAAAGTGAGTAAACAACCAGAATGTTCATGGACTTTTGTGGGTTTGTTTTTGAGAATTTCGGATGGTGATAATGGTTTTAAAGTAACCTTCTTGCCTCCCTTAGACAAGGAGTATGTATTCATGAAACCATCATGGGTCACCCTTCGGTCATACAACCAAGGTCTTCCCAACAATACATGGCATGCATCCATAGGTATAACATCACACCAAAGTTGGTCTTGATAATTCTTACCAATGGATAATGAAATGAGACACCTTGAATTCACTTGAAGCCCTTTGCTTTGATTCAACTATTGTATGTTGTATGGATGGGGATGGGCCGTAGCTTGCAAACCTAGCTTTTCAATCATGGTAAGGGACACCACGTTTGCACAGCTCCCACCATCAATAATCAACGAACAGACCTTGCCTTGAACCGTGCACCTAGTGTGGAATATGTTTTCTCTTTGTTCATCCTTGGTGCTCTTTTGGTTGTTCAAGACTCTCCTCAAAACTAACATTTCTCCCTCATCAGCTTCCTCCTCAACTTCTTCTTGACTCTCTTCATGCTCTTCTTCAGTTTCACCTTCATTTTCACCTTCCTTTTCTTGCTCATCCACGGTTCTCCATTCGGCCAAAGTGATGACCTTGCGGTTTGGGCACTCTGAAGCAATATGGCAAAGTCCTTGGCACTTGAAACATCTTCTAGTGCTCATAGGATTGGGGTTTGGTCGAATTGGGGTAGCTGGGGCCTTTTGTGGTGCTTGGGTTCTTTGTGGATTGAAAGGAAAGGGATTTTGTGGCTTGGAAACTGGTTGGGAACTCCCCTTATTAAAAGGTTGGTTCCGGATTGGAGGCTTTTGATGTGGAGTTTTAAAAGTTTGCTTAGCTTTCTTTTGTTGCTCAACCTTGTGAGCAAGTACGCAAACCTCATCCAATGTGGTGTAAGGTTGTAATTCCACAACATTAGAGTACTTAGGATCAAGTCCTCCCAAGTACCTTACAATCATTTGCTCTTCTGGTTCTTGCAAATCACATTTAATCACAAGCTTCTCAAATTCCTTAGGCCAAAGATGAAACTCAGCTCTGATACCAAATATGATGTAAAGGTCAATGGGAATGATCACACTCGCTAACCTTACACCAAGGAAGACTCAAAACTTAATGTAGTTCACGGGCTGAAGTGGCACGGGCGTGCCAATGAGCACGGGTACACCGTGCCAACTTTCTGCCTGAAAGAACTAGATTAGGCTAGTTTTGCCCGGTTTGAGTGCTCTTCAATTCTAACTGATTTTCTATCTTTTTGGTGAGGTGGACTTGAAGGAAATGGGTGTGAATGATAGTAGAAAGAGTGGGATGAGGAAGGGGAATGTAGAACAAGGTAGGTGAAGATGAATACTTTGGAAAATTAAGCAAACAACCTTGCTAATGATCCGGTAGGATGCAAAGGAGAGAGATAAGCTAAACTCTTGGATTGGATACAGTAATCACCACCAACCTTTGAGTCTAGGGCCCTTAATCTTGATTAAGATACAGAATCACCACTTAATCAAGGCTAAGACTCACTTGAACACCACTTAGTTTGGCCTAAACTAAGATAAGCAAGCAAGGATTTGGTAAGGAAGCTTTGAAAGCTCTCTATGGTTTTTTCATTGAACAAAATCTGAAGTGTCCTTCATTATGGCCGTGCTCTCCCTTTTGTTGCTGGCCTTACAACCTTTCCTACTCAGCAAGCAAGTTAGAAGACACCTCACCTTACCCTCCTAGGGAGGAAAGGTGTTAATTAACTCTAATTCCCACGGTTAGAGTTAATCGGTTACAATCATACTTAATGCTAATCAAAATACACTTAAAACTTCAAGGAAAGCAAGACAAATGAAGATTACTACTTAATTAACTTGTCCTTAATCTCATTCAGCTTCAAATGCAGCAAGGAAAGCATGTGCCCAGCCGAAAAGTGATCTCCTCTTTGCGGCTGTCCAATAGGAAGTAAGATAGCACCCTCCTTGTCTTCCAATGAGAATCAAGAGACAATTCTTCTTGCAGCCCTTTTTTCATTGGTTGTGACCTTCCCTAGGTTGCCTTGGACGTGTGCCAACATAGAAGAGAGTGCCCATTCAGCTGAAGAGAAGGAAACCCACCGGTGGAGGTAAAGTGTAGCCGGGTTCACTAAACCGGGTTCAAGGCAGCTTCATACCCGGTTTTCAAACCAAGTTTAACCACAGCAAAAATGGGTATGATCTGGGTTTTAGCCGTGGGGGGAAAGTTCAAGGTGTGTAAAAACCCCCCCATTCAAGAAATTAAGGTTAAACAAGGTTTAAGAAGGGTAATCACATCTAAACTTTCAACTGCGCAAAATTGGGCCAAATCTGCCCGGTTGGAAAAATGCCTTTGATCCTCCATCCTCTTGTGTGCATGATGTGAAATCAATGCTTGAACTTGAAAGCTAACATCCTGAGGATTCCAAAAATGCAAAAATATTGGCTTTACGCCATCATATGACTTGAGAAATCAGATGCACAAAAGCGGGTTTATGTTGGCCGGTTAACCCGTTTGTGCCATTTTCAATTTCTTGCCAATGGTGAGCCATTTTCTGAGTTTGGGACCTTGTTCTTGGACGATTTGGACTTGATAAATCTTGACCAAGGTCTTGGCTAGGCAGGACTCCATCAGTGAGAAAGGAGGAAAATCAGGAGGAAAAGAAGATGCCCTTAGTGGAAGAACCGAAGGACGTTGAATTAGAGGAGGAAAAAGAAGAGGATGAAGAAGATGATCTTGAGGAGATCGAGATTGAGGCAAATTAAGGTGCTATGCTCACTTTAAACATCCACCATCCACCCAGAAGCCATGAGCATCTCAGCCTTCCCACCACTTTTCATGAACCACCATCATTTTTTCCCACTCCACCCACACCTAAAACACTCAACCCAAATTTCTGTCAATCCATTTCAGAACCATTACTAAAAGCTCCTAATTTTGAGTTAAGACCATTTGAAGAATTGGTTCGAAGCAAATCCAAGAAGTTCCCTACATCCACCATTCAGATCAGCAAGGGGAGAGTAAAGAAGAGAGTCTCTAAGTTCAAAGGAGACTTGTTTTCATGGTTGATTTTATTTCAGCCAGAAATGAAGAAAGAAGAGGAGTTCATTACCTACTATGATTTGAGGGCAAATCATTTTTAACAAGGGGAGTATGATGGAAATCCCTCCATCCCTGTTGTTAAAAAAGAATCAAATCAATTAGGTAATCTTATTATGTTGTTTTAAGTATGAATAAATCATCCAAGTTTTGATTAAACATTGAAACTGCAGGGCAAGGGTTAAATCCAGCAGCTAACCCGTTTTTGTGTGCTTATTTTCTCAAACATACTAAGGGTTTACGTCTAATATGTTTTGATGGATTTGAAGATCAAGATGTTAGCTTTCCAACAAATCAAGTTTCATCCAATTTGGACTTCATTTGGTCGTTCAAATCAGCAATTAAACCCAAGGTGTCAAAACTGCCCAGCAGGGCCATGATGAACCCGGTTTTGTTCTTTTTATTTCTTATGATATAGTTTAGCTTAAGTCTTTAATTTTCACATATTTTGGGTCCCCAGGATCTTAGCTTTCATTTCCAATTGGAATTACCAGATTTGGAGTTCAATTGGTTAGTGAACTAAGCTAATTAGTAAACCTATGCTGTTTTGGAGTCCAATCTGCATGGTTCGGGGAATCAGGCTCATTCAAGGGGTAAACGACGTCCAATTGCTATGATTCAAAAAGGACGGCAATCTAGGCATCTTGAGGTTTCCATCCATGTAAGAAACGTAGCAATTAGTCATCATTTGAGGTGTCAAGCATGCATTGCAAGTTGAGGCAGAAACCAGCTGACTGACACCCGGTTACTTAGCCTAGTAGTTTTCCTCCTTCAACGGGTTTGCTTAAGGTGGAAGACTGCCAACTTGGTCATTTTGAGCTGCTTGATAAACCACCACCTAGCTACTTGTGAGAGAGACACGTGGAGCAAGTGAAACACCACCATTTTGTAAGCTCTCATTCGACCACTCAAGCATGACATGGCACACATGCATTTTTCAGTCCTTTTGAGGTGGCTAGCCGTGTACTCTTGCCTTCCTAGCTGGGAAATTGAGTCATTTACATTCCTTAATGCAAAGGAAAAGGCTTAGGAAGATAAATTAAGTGCTTTGTAATATAAACTTTCAGCTTATGTGTGTTTTAGCTTAAACCGTGTATTACTAAAGCATAGGATTAGTTTAATGACTTTTCTTGCCTAGAAGGAAAGCCCTTTTCATGTAATCACAAGGCTATATAAGTGCCTTGGCTGCTCTTTTGTAAAACAAGAAGCTTGAGTATTGAAATTAAGAAAAGACTTTGTGTCTTGGTTGTGTTTAAACACTTAACTTGCTTATCCTTAATTAGGCCGATTAAGGTGGTGTTCAAGTGAGTCTTAATCATTGATTAGGTGGTGCATCTTATTCTAATCAAACGTTAAGGGCCCTAAGCTAAGTGATTAGTGGTGTATCTTATCTAATCACAAGGCTTAGAACTATCCAAATTCCATTGAATTCACTTAAAGTTCATGAAGTTAGCTTTTGGATTCCTTAAACCATAAGCTCTCTCTTTTCGTGTTCTAATCAGTGAACTTCATTCCCCACGTCTCCTTTTCCTTTTCATATTCTTTTCAAGCTCAATCAGGGCCAAGGTTTCTTGCTTTGATTTAGTTTTGAGTGCAAACACAAATCCATCTCAGACCATGAGGAGTCACAAATCTAGGCGTGCTAGGCAGAACTTTGGCACGGTCACACCGTGTCCTTAAGCACGACCGTGCCCCCTTGGTTCGTGAGTTTTCCACTTGTTTTGGTTGTGTTCTTGTTGTAAGTTGGCTTGGGTTGTTCCTACCCTTGAGACTTACATCAATTTTGGTATCAGAGCAAGTTCAGATCCTTGCCTGAACCCCACGCTCCCAAATTAAATCCAAACACAAACAGCCTACTTACGTTTCAAATCAATCCACAAAGAACCGTAGACCTCATCCTTCATGCCATCTTCACTGAACTTGGAGAAAGAACTAGCTTTTATTGATATTGGATATGCTTGCTTTGCAATTCCAAAATTTCGTGGCAAAAAGGAAGAGTTCATAGGTTGGTTATCTAAGGTGAAACGAGTTTTTACTTGTTGTATCCTTAATGACCAACAGAAGTTCGAAGTGGTTATTTCAAGATTGAGAGGTTGTGCACTTCAGTGGTGGAATAATTACAAGTTTGAGCGAAAAAAGAAAGGAAAAGAGAAGGTGAGAACTTGGAAGAAATTGAGTAGTAAGTTGAAGGGTTCCTTTTACCCATCCACTTACATGCCCATGAAAGAAAGTATCTCCATTAAGCTCACAGGTTCAATTCCTTCCACCCCACAAAAAAAACCAACCCCACAAATGATCTTTCCCCCACAACTTAGAAGGTGTCTCAAGTGCCAAGGGCTTGGACACTTAGCCACGGATTGCCCAAACAACAAGGTCATTACCTCGGAAGAAAGGAAAGCCGTGAGAAAGGAGGAAAATCAGGAGGAAAAGAAGATGCCCTTAGTGGAAGAACCGAAGGAGGTTGAATTAGAGGAGGAAAAAGAAGAGATGAAGAAGATGATCTTGAGGAGATAGAGATTGAGGCAAATAAAGGTGCTATGCTCACTTTAAACATCCACCATCCTAGAAGCCATGAGCATCTCAGCCTTCCCACCACTTTTCATGAACCACCATCATTTTTTCCCACTCCACCCACACCTAAAACACTCAACCCAAATTTTTGTCAATCCATTTCAGAACCATTACTAAAAGCTCCTAATTTTGAGTTAAGAGCATTTGAAGAATTGGTTCGAAGCAAGTCCAAGAAGTCCCCTACGTCCACCATTCAGATCAGCAAGGGGAGAGTAAAGAAGAGAGTCTCTAAGTTCAAAGGAGACTTGTTTTCATGGTTGATTTTATTTCAGCCAGAAATGAAGAAAGAAGAGGAGTTCATTACCTACTATGATTTGAGGGCAAATCATTTTTAACAAGGGGAGTATGATGGAAATCCCTCCATCCCTGTTGTTAAAAAAGAATCAAATCAATTAGGTAATCTTATTATGTTGGTTTAAGGATGAATAAATCATCCAAGTTTTGATTAAACATTGAAACTGCAGGGCAAGGGTTAAATCCAGCAGCTAACCCGTTTTTGTGTGCTTATTTTCTCAAACATACTAAGGGTTTACGTCTAATATGTTTTGATGGATTTGAAGATCAAGATGTTAGCTTTCCAACAAATCAAGTTTCATCCAATTTGGACTTCATTTGGTCGTTCAAATCAGCAATTAAACCCAAAGGTGTCAAAACTGCCCAGCAGGGTCAGGATGAACCCGGTCTTGCTCTTTTTATTTCTTATGATATAGTTTGGTTTGAGTCTTGTATTTTTACATATTTTGGGTTCCCAAGATCTTATCTTTCATGTACAATTGGAATTACTAATTTGGAGTTCAATTGGTTAGTGAATTAAGCTAAATAGTAAACCTATGCTGTTTTGGAGTCCAATCTGCACGGTTTTGGGAATCAGGCTGATTCAAGGGGCAAATGACGTCCAATTGCTATGATTCAAAACGGAGGGTAATCTAGACATCTTGAGGTTTCCAACCATGTAAGAAACGTAGCAATTAGTCATCATTTGAAGTGTCAAGCATGCGTTGCAAGTTGAGGCAGAAACCGGCTGACTGACACCCGATTACTTAGCCTAGTAGTTTTCCTCCTTCAACGGGTTTGCTTAAGGTGGAAGACTGCCAACTAGGTCATTTTGAGCTGCTTGATAAACTACCACCCAGCTACTTGTGAGAGAGACACGTGGAGCAAGTGAAACACCACCATTTTGTAAGCTCTCATTCGACCACTCAAGCATGACATGGCACACATGCATTTTTCAATCCTTTTGAGGTGGCTAGCCGTGTACTCTTGCCTTCCTAGCTCGGAAATTGAGTCATTTACAATCCTTAGTGCAAAGGAAAAGGCTTAGGAAGATAAATTAAGTGCTTTGTAGTATAAACTTTCAGCACCGTGTATTACTAAGCATAGGATTAGTTTAATGACTTTTCTTGCCTAGAAGGAAAGCCCTTTTCATGTAATCACAAGGCTATATAAGTGCCTTGGCTGCTCTTTTGTAAAACAAGAAGTTTTGAGTATTAAAGTTGAGAGCAAAGACTTTGTGTCATGTGATTTCTTAAACACTTAACTTGCTTATCCTTAATTGTGGCCGATTAAGGTGGTGACCAAGTGAGTCTTGATCTTTGGTTAGGTGGTGTATCTTATCCTAATCCAAGATTAAGGGCCCTAAGCTAAGTGATTAGTGGTGTGTCTTATCTAATCACAAGGCTTAGAACTATCCAAATTCCATTGAATTCACTTAAAGTTCATGAAGTTAGCTTTTGGATTCCTTAAACCATAAGCTCTCTCTTTTTTTGTTCTAATCAGTGAACTTCATTCCCCACGTCTCCTTCTCCTTTTCCTTTTCATATTCTTTTCAAGCTCAATCAAGGCCAAGGTTTCTTGCTTTGATTTAGTTTTGAGTGCAAACACAAATCCATCTCAAACCATGACGAGTCACAAATCTAGGCGTGCTAGGCAGAACTTTGGCACGGTCACACCGTGTCCTTAAGCACGACCGTGCCCCCTTGGTTCGTGAGTTTTCCACTTGTTTTGGTTGTGTTCTTGTTGTAAGTTGGCTTGGGTTGTTCCTACCCTTGAGACTTACATCATTTTTGGTATCAGAGCAAGTTCAGATCCTTGCCTGAACCCCACGCTCCCAAATTAAATCCAAACGCAAACAGCCTACTTACGTTTCAAATCAATCCACAAAGAACCCTAGACCTCATCCTTCATGCCATCTTCACTGAACTTGGAGAAAGAACTAGCTTTTATTGATATTGGATATGCTTGCTTTACAATTCCAAAATTTCGTGGCGAAAAGGAAGAGTTCATAGGTTGGTTATCTGAGGTGGAATGAGTTTTTGCTTGTTGTATCCTTAGTGACCAAGAGAAGTTCAAAGTGATTATTTCAAGATTGAGAGGTTGTGCACTTCAGTGGTGGAATAAGTACAAGTTTGAGCGAAAAAAGAAGGGAAAAGAGAAGGTGAGAACTTAGAAGAAATTGAGTAGTAAGATGAAGGGTTCCTTTTGCCCATCCACTTACACGCCAATGAAAGAAAGCATCTCCATTAAGCCCACGAGTTCATTCCCTTCCACCCCACAAAAAAAACCAACCCCACAAATGATCTTTCCCTCACAACTTAGAAGGTGTCTCAAGTGCCAAGAGCTTGGACACTTAGCCATGGATTGCCCAAACAACAAAGTCATTACCTCGGAAGAAAGGAAAGCCGTGAGAAAGGAGGAAAATCAGGAGGAAAAGAAGATGCCCTTAGTGGAAGAACCGAAGGAGGTTGAATTAGAGGCGGAAAAATAAGAGGATGAAGAAGATGATCTTGAGGAGATAGAGATTGAGGCAAATAAAGGTGCTCTCCTCACTTTAAACATCCACCATCCACCCAGAAGCCATGGGTATCTCAGCCTTCCCACCACTTTCCATGAACCACCATCATTTTTTCCCACTCCACCCACACCTAAAACACTCAACCCTAATTTCTGTCAATCCATTTTAGAACCATTACTAAAAGCTCCTAATTTTCAGTTAAGAGCATTTGAAGAATTGGTTCGAAGCAAGTCCAAGAAGTCCCCTACGTCCACCATTCAGATCAGTAAGGGGAGAGCAAAGAAAAGAGTCTCTAAATTCAAGAGAGACTTGTTTTCATGGTTGATTTTATTTCAGCCAGAAATGAAGAAAGAAGAGGAGTTCATTACCTACTATGATTTTAGGGCAAATCATTTTTAACAAGGGGAGTATGATGGAAATCCCTCCATCCCTTTTGTTTTAAAAGAATCAAATCAATTAGGTAAGCTCAATATGCTGGTTTAAGGATGAATAAATCATCCAAGTTTTGTTTAAACATTGAAATTGCAGGGCAAGGGTTAATTCCAGCAGCTAACCCATTTTTGTGTGCTTAATTTCTCAAACATACTAAGGGTTTACGTCTAATATTTTTTGATGGATTTGAATATCAAGATGTTAGCTTTCCAACAAATCAAGTTTCATCCAATTTGGACTTCATTTGCTCGTTCAAATCAGCAATTAAACCCAAGGTGTCAAAACTGCCCAGTAGGGCCAGGATGAACACGGTTTTGTTCTTTTTATTTCTTATGATATAGTTTAGCTTAAGCCTTGAATTTTTACATATTTTGGGTCCCCAAGATCTTAGATTTCATTTGCAATTGGAATTACCAGATTTGGAGTTCAATTGGTTGGTGAACTAAGCTAATTAGTAAACCTGCTCATTCAAGGGGTAAACGACGTCCACTTGCTATGATTCAAAAAGGACGGTAATCTAGACATCTTGCGGTTTCCATCCATGTAAGAAACGGAGCAATTAGTCATCATTTGAAGTGTCAAATATGCATTGCAAGTTGAGGCAGAAACCAGCTGACTGACACCCGGTTACTTAGCCTAGTAGTTTTCCTCCTTCAATGGGTTTGCTTAAGGTGGAAGACTGCCAACTAGGTCATTTTGAGCTGCTTGATAAACCACCACCCAGCTACTTGTGAGAGAGACACGTGGAGCAAGTGAAACACCACCATTTTGTAAGCTCTCATTCGACCACTCAAGCATGACATGGCACACATGCATTTTTCAGTCCTTTTGAGGTGGCTAGCCGTGTACACTTGCCTTCCTAGCTGGGAAATTGAGTCATTTACATTACTTAATGCAAAGGAAAAGGCTTAGGAAGATAAATTAAGTGCTTTGTAATATAAACTTTCAGCACCGTGTATTACTAAGCATAGGATTAGTTTAATGACTTTCCTTGCCTAGAAGGAAAGCCCTTTTCATGTAATCACAAGGCTATATAAGTGCCTTGGCTTCTCTTTTGTAAAACAAGAAGCTTGAGTATTGAAATTAAGAAAAGACTTTGTGTCTTGTGTTCCCCTCAAACACTTAACTTGCTTATCCTTAATTAGGCCGATTAAGGTGGTGTCCAAGTGAGTCTTAATCATTGATTAGGTGGCGTATCTGTATCCTAATCAAAGATTAAGGGCCCTAAGCTAGGTGATTGGTGGTGTATCTTATCTAATCACAAAGCTTAGAACTATCCCAAACACATTGAATTCACTTAAAGCTCATAAAGTTAGCTTTTGGATTCCTTAAACCATAAGCTCTCTTTTGTGTTCTAATCAGTGAACTTCTCATTCTTTTTATTCCACACATTTCCTACCCTTTCTCATACTCTTTTCAAGCTTAATCAAGGCCAAGACTTCTTGCTTTGATTCAGTTTTTAGCCCAAACACAAAACCACTTCAAACCGTGAGAAGTCACAAACTTTAGGCGTGAAGGGCAAAAGTTTGGCTGGGCCACACCGTGTCCTTAAGCACGACCGTGCCTCCCTTGGTTCGTGAGTTTTCCACTTGTTTTGGTTGTGTTCTTGTTGTAAGTTGGCTTGGGTTGTTCCTACTCTTGAGACTTACATCATTTTTAGTATCAAAGTAAGTTCAGATCCTTGCCTGAACCCCACGCTCCCAAATTAAATCCAAACACAAACAGCCTACTCACGTTTCAAATCAATCCATAACAAACCCTAGACCTCATCCTTCATGCCATCTTCAATGAACTTGGAGAAAGAACTAGCTTTTAGTAATATTGGATATACTCGCTTTGCAATTTCAAAATTTCGTAGCGAAAAGGAAGAGTTCACAGGCTGGTTATCTATGGTGGAACGAGTTTTTGATTATTGTATCCTTAGTGACCAAGAGAAGTTCAAAGTGGTTATTTCAAGATTGAGAGGTTGTGCACTTCAGTGGTGGAATAATTACAAGTTTGAGCGAAAAAAGAAAGGAAAAGAGAAGGTGAGAACTTGGAAGAAATTGAGTAGTAAGTTGAAGGGTTCCTTTTACCTATCCACTTACATGCCTATGAAAGAAAGTATCTCTATTAAGCTCGCAGGTTCAATTCCTTCCACCCCACAAAAAAAACCAACCCCACAAATGATCTTTCCCCTACAACTTAGAAGGTGTCTCAAGCGCCAAGGGCTTGGACACTTAGCCACGGATTGCCCAAACAACAAGGTCATTACCTCGGAAGAAAGGAAAGCCGTGAGAAAGGAGGAAAATCTGGAGGAAAAGAAGATGCCCTTAGTGGAAGAACCGAAGGAGGTTGAATTAGAGGAGGAAAAATAAGAGGATGAAGAAGATGATCTTCAGGAGATAGAGATTGAGGCAAATAAAGGTGCTATGCTCACTTTAAACATCCACCATGAGCATCTCAGCCTTCCCACCACTTTTCATGAACCACCATCATTTTTTCCCACTCCACCCACACCTAAAACACTCAACCCAAATTTTTGTCAATCCATTTCAGAACCATTACTAAAAGCTCCTAATTTTGAGTTAAGAGCATTTGAAGAATTGGTTCGAAGCAAGTCCAAGAAGTCCCCAACTTCCACCATTCAGATCAGCAAGGGGAGAGTAAAGAAGAGAGTCTCTAAGTTCAAAAGAGACTTGTTTTCATGGTTGATTTTATTTCAGCCAGAAATGAAGAAAGAAGAGGAGTTCATTACCTACTATGATTTGAGGGCAAATCATTTTTAACAAGGGGAGTATGATGGAAATCCCTCCATCGCTGTTGTTAAAAAAGAATCAAATCAATTAGGTAATCTTATTATGTTGGTTTAAGGATGAATAAATCATCCAAGTTTTGATTAAACATTGAAACTGCAGGGCAAGGGTTAAATCCAGCAGCTAATCCGTTTTTATGTGCTTATTTTCTCAAACATACTAAGGGTTTACGTCTAATATTTTTTGATGGATTTGAAGATAAAGATGTTAGCTTTCCAACAAATCAAGTTTCATCCAATTTGGACTTCATTTGGTCGTTCAAATCAGCAATTAAACCCAAGGTGTCAAAACTACCCAGCAGGGCCAGGATGAACCCAGTTTTGTGCTTTTTATTTCTTATGATATAGTTTGGCTTAAGTCTTGTATTTTTACATATTTTGGGTCCCCAAGATCTTAGCTTTCATGTCCAATTAGAATTACCAGATTTGGAGTTCAATTGGTTAGTGAATTAAGCTAATTAGTAAACCTGTGCTGTTTTGGAGTCCAATCTGCACGGTTTGGGGAATCAGGCTCATTCAAGGGGTAAACGACGTCCAATTGCTATGATTCAAAAAGGAAGGTAATCTAGACATCTTGAGGTTTCCAGCCATGTAAGAAACGTAGCAATTAGTCATCATTTTAAGGGTCAAGCATGCGTTGCAAGTTGAGGCAGAAACCAGCTGACTGACACTCGGTTACTTAGCCTAGTAGTTTTCCTCCTTCAACGGGTTTGCTTAAGGTGGAAGACTGCCAACTAGGTCATTTTGAGCTGCTTGATAAACCACCACCCAGCTACTAGTGAGAGAGACACGTGGAGCAAGTGAAACACCACCATTTTGCAAGCTCTCATTCGACCACTCAAGCATGACATGGCACACATGCATTTTTCAGTCCTTTTGAGGTGGCTAGCCGTGCACTCTTGCCTTCCTAGCTGGGAAATCGAGTCATTTACATTCCTTAATGCAAAGGAAAAGGCTTAGGAAGATAAATTAAGTGCTTTGTAATATAAACTTTCCGCTTTGATATGTTTTAGTTTAAACCGTGTATTATTAAGCATAGGATTAGTTTAATGACTTTCCTTGCCTAGAAGGAAAGCCCTTTTCATGTAATCACAAGGCTATATAAGTGCCTTGGCTGCTCTTTTGTAAAACAAGAAGCTTGAGTATTGAAATTAAGAAAAGACTTTATGTCTTGGTTGTGTTTAAACACTTAACTTGCTTATCCTTAATTTGGCCGATTAAGGTGGTGTTCAAGTGAGTCTTAATCATTGATTAGGTGGTGTATCTTATCCTAATCAAAGGTTAAGGGCCCTAAGCTAAGTGATTAGTGGTGTATCTTATCTAATCACAAGGCTTAGAACTATCCAAATTCCGTTGAATTCACTTAAAGTTCATGAAGTTAGCTTTTGGATTCCTTAAACCATAAGCTCTCTCTTTTCGTGTTCTAATCAGTGAACTTCATTCCCCACGTCTTCTTTTCCTTTTCATATTCTTTTCAAGCTCAATCAAGGCCAAGGTTTCTTGCTTTGATTTAGTTTTGAGTGCAAACACAAATCCATCTCAAACTGTGAGGAGTCACAAATCTAGGCGTGCTAGGCAGAACTTTGGCACGGTCACACCATGTCCTTAAGCACGACCGTGCCCCCTTGGTTCGTGAGTTTTCCACTTGTTTTGGTTGTGTTCTTGTTGTAAGTTGGCTTGGGTTGTTCCTTCCCTTGAGACTTACATCATTTTTGGTATCAGAGCAAGTTCAGATCCTTGCTTGAACCCCACGCTCCCAAATTAAATCCAAACACAAACAGTCTACTTACATTTCAAATCAGCCCACAAAGAACCCTAGGCCTCGTCCTTCACGCCATCTTCAATGAGCTTGGAGAAAGAACTAGCTTTTGTTGATATTGGATATGCTTGCTTCGCAATTCCAAAATTTCGTGGCGAAAGGGAAGAGTTCACAGGTTAGTTATCTAAGGTGGAACGAGTTTTTACTTGTTGTATCCTTAATGACCAACAGAAGTTCAAAGTGGTTATTTCAAGATTGAGAGGTTGTGCACTTCAGTGGTGGAATAATTACAAGTTTGAGCGAAAAAAGAAAGGAAAAGAGAAGGTGAGAACTTAGAAGAAATTGAGTAGCAAGTTGAAGGGTTCCTTTTACCCATCCACTTACATGCCTATGAAAGAAAGTATCTCTATTAAGCTCACGGGTTCAATTCCTTCCACCCACAAAAAAAACCAACCCCACAAATGATCTTTTCCCTACAACTTAGAAGGTGTCTCAAGTGCCAAGGACTTGGACACTTAGCCACGGATTGCCCAAACAACAAGGTCATTACCTCGGAAGAAAGGAAAGCCGTGAGAAAGGAGGAAAATCAGGAGGAAAAGAAGATGCCCTTAGTGGAAGAACCGAAGGAGGTTGAATTAGAGGAGGAAAAAGAAGAGGATGAAGAAGATGATCTTGAGGAGATAGAGATTGAGGCAAATAAAGGTGCTATGCTAACTTTAAACATCCACCATCCACCCAGAAGCCATGAGCATCTCAGCCTTCCCACCAACTTTCATGAACCACCATCATTTTTTCCCACTCCACCCACACCTAAAACACTCAATCCAAATTTCTGTCAATCCATTTCAGAACCATTACTAAAAGCTCCTAATTTTGAGTTAAGAGCATTTCAAGAATTGGTTCGAAGCAAGTCCAAGAAGTCCCCTACGTCCACCATTCAGATCAGCAAGGGGAGAGTAAAGAAGAGAGTCTCTAAGTTCAAAAGAGACTTGTTTTCATGGTTGATTTTATTTCAGCCAGAAATGAAGAAAGAAGAGGAGTTCATTACCTACTATGATTTGAGGGCAAATCATTTTTAACAAGGGGAGTATGATGGAAATCCCTCCATCCCTGTTGTTAAAAAAGAATCAAATCAATTAGGTAATCTTATTATGCTGGTTTAAGGATGAATAAATCATCCAAGTTTTGATTAAACATTGAAACTGCAGGGCAAAGGTTAAATCCAGCAGCTAACCCGTTTTTGTGTGCTTAATTTCTCAAACATACTAAGGGTTTACATCTAATATTTTTTGATGGATTTGAAGATCAAGATGTTAGCTTTCCAAAAAATCAAGTTTCATCCAATTTGGACTTCATTTGGTCGTTCAAATCAGCAATTAAACCCAAGGTGTCAAAACTGCCCAGCAGGGCCAGGATGAACCCAATTGTGTTCTTTTTATTTCTTATGATATAGTTTAGCTTAAGTCTTGAATTTTTACATATTTTGGGTCCCCAAGATCTTAGCTTTCATTTCCAACTAGAATTACCAGATTTGGAGTTCAATTGGTTAGTGAACTAAGCTAATTAGTAAACTTGTGCTGTTTTGGAGTCCAATCTGCACGGTTTGGGGAATCAGGCTCATTCAAGGGGTAAACGACGTCCATCATTTTTTTCCACTCCACCCACACCTAAAACACTCAACCTAAATTTCTGTCAATCCATTTCAGAACCATTACTAAAAGCTCCTAATTTTGAGTTAAGAGCATTTGAAGAATTGGTTCGAAGCAAGTCCAAGAAGTTCCCTACGTCCACCATTCAGATCAGCAAGGGGAGAGTAAACAAGAGAGTCTCTAAGTTCAAAAGAGACTTGTTTTCATGGTTGATTTTATTTCAGCCAGAAATGAAGAAAGAAGAGGAGTTCATTACCTACTATGATTTGAGGGCAAATCATTTTTAACAAGGGGAGTATGATGGAAATCCCTCCATCCCTTTTGTTAAAAAAGAATCAAATCAATTAGATAATCTTATTATGCTGGTTTAAGGATGAATAAATCATCCAAGTTTTGATTGAACATTGAAACTGCCGGGCAAGGGTTAAATCCAGCAGCTAACCCGTTTTTGTGTACTTAGTTTATCAAACATACTAAGGGTTTACATCAAATATTTTTTGATGGATTTGAAGATCCAGATGTTAGCTTTCCAACAAATCAAGTTTCATCTAATTTGGACTTCATTTGGTCGTTCAAATCAGCAATTAAACCCAAGGTGCCAAAACTGCCCAGCAGGGCCAGGATGAACCCGGTTTTGTTCTTTTTATTTCTTATGATATAGTTTAGCTTAAGTCTTGACATTTTACATATTTTGGGTCCCCAAGATCTTAGCTTTCATTGCCAATTGGAATTACCAGATTTGGAGTTCAATTGGTTAGTGAACTAAGCTAATTAGTAAACCTGTGCTGTTTTGGAGTCCAATCTGCACGGTTTGGGGAATCAGGCTCATTCAAGGGGTAAACGACGTCCAATTGCTATGATTCAAAATGGAAGGTAATCTAGACTTCTTGAGGTTTTCATCCACGTAAGAAACGTAGCAATTAGTCATCATTTGAAGTGTCAAGCATGCATTGCAAGTTGAGGCAGAAACCGGCTGACTGACACCCGGTTACTTGGCCTAGTAGTTTTTCTCCTTCAACGGGTTTGCTTAAGGTGGAAGACTGCCAACTAGGTCATTTTGAGCTGCTTGATAAACCACCACCCAGCTACTTGTGAGAGAGACACGTGGAGCAAGTGAAACACCACCATTTTGCAAGTTCTCATTCGACCACTCAAGCATGACATGGCACACATGCATTTTTCAGTCCTTTTGAGGTGGCTAGCCGTGTACTCTTGTCTTCCTAGCTGGGAAATTGAGTCATTTACATTCCTTAATGCAAAGGAAAAGGCTTAGGAAGATAAATTAAGTGCTTTGTAATATAAACTTTCAGCTTATGTGTGTTTTAGCTTAAACCGTGTATTACTAAGCATAGGATTAGTTTAATGACTTTCCTTGCCTAGAAGGAAAGCCCTTTTCATGTAATCACAAGGCTATATAAGTGCCTTGGCTGTTCTTTTGTAAAACAAGAAGCTTGAGTATCGAAATTAAGAAAAGACTTTGTGTCTTGGTTGTGTTTAAACACTTAACTTGCTTATCTTTAATTAGGCCGATTAAGGTGGTGTTCAAGTGAGTCTTAATCATTGATTAGGTGGTGTATCTTATCCTAATCAAAGGTTAAGGGCCCTAAGCTAAGTGATTAGTGGTGTATCTTATCTAATCACAAGGCTTAGAACTATCCAAATTTCATTGAATTCACTTAAAGTTCATGAAGTTAGCTTTTGGATTCCTTAAACCATAAGCTCTCTCTTTTCGTGTTCTAATCAGTGAACTTCATTCCCCACGTCTCCTTTTCCTTTTCATATTCTTTTCAAGCTCAATCAAGGCCAACGTTTCTTGCTTTGATTTAGTTTTGAGTGCAAACACAAATCCATCTCAAACCGTAAGGAGTCACAAATCTAGGCGTGCTAGGCAGAACTTTGGCACGGTCACACCGTGTCCTTAAGCACGACCGTGCCCCCTTGGTTCGTGAGTTTTCCACTTGTTTTGGTTGTGTTCTTGTTGTAAGTTGGCTTGAGTTGTTCCTACCCTTGAGACTTACATCACCTTTGGAAAACCTCCCCAACGGTCTAGCACAAGTTAAGGAGTCTAAGATGGTTGGGGAAGTCCATGCAATGGTCAGAAACTACCTGAACAAAACGGACAGTGAACAAGCCAGTTCATTCGGGAATTGGCCTGGTTTTGTAGCTCTATTGGAACAAAATCCAGAAGGGGAAATTTTATGCACGCACCACCTCTTAAAGCTTAAAGTCTTAGCTTTCCAAGAGCATTTGGAGCCCATTTTGTCAGCCAACCAAGCCAAAACCCAAAACTATGCACTGCCAGATTGAATCTAGCATAATCTGAATAAGGGGGCTGTTTGGTTGAATTACTTCATTCCAACTTTTGTCAAACTTTAGGGCATGAAAAGGTATCTAAATATTTATCAAATTATGACCCTAAAGTTGAGTTAAGGGACCAGGTTGTGCTAGTTTTATCCAGCTAAAGTAGAGGAGGAAACCCTTTACCCGGGTAAAGGGAAGGCCGGCTGTCCACCCTTATTTTTGGTGATCCACTTGTGCAACTTGCAAGCTCAAGAGTCTAAGCTGATGTACCAGCATTATTTGTAAACTTGACACCTTAATTTACAGATTACTAATCTGATGAGGTGTCAAAGTTAGAATAGATCTCTTGTTTTGTCAAACTTGAAACTTGTAATCTAGTTTAGACTTTATTATTTTGCAATTTCAGCTTGTAAGCTGCCTTGGCCGAGTTGTATGAGAGGGGAAGGCCTATAAATACCCCCTCTCTTCCCTTTACAAGGGTCGTTTGCAAAATTGAACACAAGCTTGAGCATTGCCTCAACCCTCTAAAATCGTAGTTCTATATCTTAAGTGTGGCAACTTAAGTCGTGTCCTAGGTCTCTTTATCTCAATTAGGTGGTGTTTCTATATCCTAGTTAATTTAAGGAGATTGCCCTAGTGTTCAACAAGAGTGGCTCCCTTGGATTCTCTCTTGAAGACACTTGAACTACCTTCTCTTTCCGTCCTGTCACTCTCACACTTAAATCTGCCCACACATTCTGTTTGCATTCGAAACTTGCTGTTTGTAGCAAAGTACTTTAAGTGCGTGTATTTGGAGATTGCAAGGCTAGACACATCAATTGGTATCAGAGCTTAAGCTACTCTCTTGTGGCCGTAACTTCCCTAAGCCTAAACACAACCCTCTTAACCCAAAGACATAGCCCACAAAGAACCCGATCTCAAACATGTCATCTAGCCTAACATCGGAACAAGTTACGGAGTAAGCTCTTTGGGAGAAGGCAATAATGGAGGCTCAAGTCAAGTACCTCTAATCTCAACTTGGCGAACTCCTAGAGGAGAAAAGAAGGAGTTTGAGAAACTCAAGGAGCCCCACAGAATGAGGGCCCCGGCTTGAACCCGAGGAAGAGGAAAGTCATCCAAACGATTCCACTAGTGAAGAAAACGAAGAAGGAAGGCCATTTTGGCCTAGAGGGGGAGGCAACCTTGATTTTAGGTTGACATTCTCGAGATTGAAGGGCAACTAGATCCGGACCTATTCCTAGATTGGCTTCAGACGGTTGAAAGAGTCTTTGATTATAAGGACATCCCGGATGAGAAAAAGGTAAAGCTTGTAGCCCTTAAGCTTTGTAAATATGCCTTAATTTGGTGGGCTAACCTAATGGCCAAGAGGGCTAGAAAGGGGAAAGGGAAGATCTGTACTTGGGCTCAAATAAGAGACAAACTAAAAGCCAAATTCCTACGTACCCATTACCTCCAAGATAACTACCTCAAACTTCATCATCTCAAACAAAGAACTGAGAGTGTGGAGGAATATACTAGGGAGTTTGAACAACTCCTTTTGAAATGTGACTTGAAGGAGGATGAGACCCAAACTTTTGTGAGATACTTGAGTGGTTTGGATGACCAAATTGCCCATGTTATTGAACTTCATCCTTGCTCCTCTCTTAACGACCTTAGCTCCCTTGCTTACAAAGTGGAACAACAATGGAAAGCCAAGGGAAAAGGGGCTTTGTCCAAGCCTCCTACTTGGTCCTACCCCTTTCAAAGACCCCCAAACACAAACCCTAGACCACAAACTGCCCCACCATCATGGCCAAACGCCCCCACTGCTCAGAATATCTCTCAAAGGAACCCTCCTAAACTGGATGATAGGAGGAGGTGCTTTTGGTGTGAAGGACTAGGACACATCTGAATATCAAGCTTCCTTTGAGCAGTTTGAGGAGGAGGAAGGAGGGGAGAAGGAATTGTACTTGAATGAGACCTTAGACGAGGTTGAAGAAGAGCCGGATGAAGGGAAACTTTTGGTGATTAGGAAGGCCTAGAATGGCCTAGCTTCCAAAGATGAGTTTGAGCAAAGGGAGTCTATATTCCATACGAGGTGCACCTTAGGCAGCAAAGTATGTTCCCTTATCATTGATGGGAGAAGTTATGCAGATGTGGCCTCACAATCCATGGTGAACAAGCTCAAACTTTCACTGACCCCACACCCCAAACCATACACCATTCAATGGCTCAACCAAAGCAAGGGTTCGGTGCCTCCTATCTCTAAGCATTGGAAAGACTTATAAAGATGAGATTTGGTGTGACATTGTACCCATGGATGCTTGCCGTCTCTTGTTGGGACGACGTTGGCTCTTTGATAAGAGAGTCATGCATGATGGCTGCATGAACACCTATACCTTCACCAAGGACAATAAGAAGATCACCCTCATCCCACTTAAATCGTCTTTCCCTTCCAAACCCAAAGAAAGCCCCCAAATAGACGTCTTTCCTACCACCCTCCTAAAGTCTCAAATGCATGAATATGAGCCTTATAAGGAGTTGATTTTGCTAGGCCAAGAACAGACCCTAACCACGGCCTCAAGCCACCTACTGCTCATCCCTCTCTTACACACCATCCAACATGTCTTCCCACAAGAAATATCCCACGACCTACCTCCCAAAAGGTCCATCCAATACAAAATTGACCTAATTCTCGGCTCCACCCTCCAAAACAAACCAGCCTATAGGGTGAACCCCGAAGAAACCCAAGAGATCCAACGCCAAGTTGATGACCTCCTAGCTAAGGGCCTAATCCATAAGAGCCTAAGCCCATGTACCGTCCTGGCCCTACTCGTGCCCAAGAAAGATGGGAGCATGAGAATTTGTGTTGATAGTAAGGTCATCAACAAAATCACAATCAAGTATTGGTACTCCATCCCAAGGTTGGAAGATTTGCTTGATGAGCTTCATGGAGCCACCATCTTTTCTAAGATTGACCTTAGAAGTGGCTACTACCAAATACGGATCTTTGAAGGGGATGAATGGAAGACGGTGTTCAAGACCACGGGTGGCCTCTATGAGTTGTTGGTCATGCCATTTGGCTTGACTAATGCATCTAGTACCTTCATGAGGCTCATGAATAAGGTGCTTAGGCCAGTCATAGGCAAGTTTGTCATTGGGTACTTTGATGACAGCCTTATACATAGTCGGGGTGAACAAGAGCATGCCAATCACCTTCACCAAGTCTTGAGCATCTTGGCCCAAGAAGAACTTTATGGTAACCTTGAGAAGTGCCACTTTTTTACACCCCAAGTTATCTTCTTGGGTTATGTAGTGTTAGCTCAAGGGATTCATGTAAATGAAGATAAGGTCAAGGCCATCCAGGAATGGCCTACTCCTACTTCCATGCATCAAGTCCGAAGCTTCCAGGGCTTGGCCTCCTTTTATAGGAGATTCGTGAAAGACTTTAGCGCTATTGTTGCTCCCATGACCGAGGTTCTCAAAGGCAAGTCCCTTAAATGGAATGAGCAAGCCCATTCGGCCTTTGAAGAAATCAAGAGGAGGCTTGCAAGTGCTCCCATATTAGCACTCCCTAACTTCTCCAAGGTTTTCGAGGTGGAGTGTGACACATCCGGGCTGGGAATAGCGGCTATTTTGCCCCAAGAGAAGCGGCCCATAACATACTTTAGTGAGAAGTTAAATGAAGCCAAGAGGAAGTACTCAATATATGACAAGGAGTTCTATGCTATAGTGAGGGCTTTGGAGCATTGGAGACACTACCTTGTGGGGGCCGAATTCATACTACATTCGGACCATTAGGCCCTTAAATTCCTTCGAGGGCAACACAAGCTCAATCCCCGCTATGCCAAGTGGGTTGAGTACCTTTAAGCTTCCAATTTCATGATACATCACAAAGCTTGCAAGTTTAATAAGGGAGCAGATGCCCTATCAACGAGATATTTCCTCCTTTCAGTCCTAGAATCCAAGGTACTTGGATTTGAGATTGTCAAAGGAGTGTATGCCGATGATGAAGATTTCAAGGAGATCCATACCAAATGTGCTAGTCACACCCACGACTTATTTCATATTCAAGAGGGGTTTCTCTTCAAAGGACCCCGGCTTTGCATACCCAAATGTGGGTTTAGGGAGCTACTAATCCAAGAACTTCATGGTGGTGCTCTAGCCGGTCACTTTGGGGTAGAGAAAACTTGCTTAATGCTCAAGGAGCATTACTATTGGCCGAAGATGTCCAAGGATGTAGAACACTTTGTTAAGAGGTGTTTAACTTGCCAAATGGCCAAGAGCCATGTCCTTCCTCACGGTCTCTACTCTCCTTTACCCGTGCCCATGGCACCATGGGAGGACATTAGTTTGGATTTCATTACGGGCTTACCAAGGACCCAAAGAAGCAAGGATTCCATCATGGTGGTGGTGGATCGATTCTCAAAGATGGCTCATTTTGTGTCGTGTCATACCTCCCATGATGCTTCCTAAATAGCCAATCTCTACTTCAAGGAAATTGTAAGACTTCATGGCAGCCTATGGAGTATGGTTTCGGATAGGGACACCAAGTCCTCAGTCATTTTTAGCTCACTCTATGAAGGGAAATGGGGACTCACCTTAAGTTTAGCACCACTTGCCACCCCCAAACCGATGGCCAAACCGAGGTGACCAACCAAACTTTAGGAACCTTGCTTAGAGTGCTTGTGAAGAAGAATGTGAAGGCTTGGGATGAACTCCTACCTCATGCGGAGTTTGCCTTCAATAGGGCTTTATGCAAGGCCACACACCTCTCCGCATTTCAAGTGGTCTATGTATACAATCCGAAGACCCCTTTAGATCTCACACCCATTCCCACTCCCACCAAATTTAGTTGGAAGGCCGAGAAGAGAGCTAAGGAAATCAAGGATCTTCATGCTCAAGTTCGGGACAAAATTGAAAGTCCAATGCCCAAGCCATACAACAAGCCAACAAGCACAAGAAAGAGGTTCATTTTCAACCGGGGGACTTAAGGAAGGAAAGGTTCCCAAGCAAGTGCAAGTCCAAGATCATGCCAAGGTCGGACGGCCCCTTTGAGATATTAAAGAAGGTCGATCCTAATGCCTATAAAGTGGACCTACCTGGCGAGTATGGAGCCTTCGCCACCTTCAATGTGGCTGACCTCAGTCCATACTTTGAGGAGAATGAAGAAATTTTGAGTTTGAGGTCAAACTCCAGCCAACCCGGGAGGATGATGGGGACCATCTAAGTAAACCTTTGGAAACCCTCCCCAACGGTCCAACACAAGTTAAGGAGTTCGAGATAGTCGGGGAAGTCCATGAAGTGGTCAGAAACCACCTGAACAAAATGGACAGTGAATAAGTTAGTTCATCCGAGAATTGGCCCAGTTTTGTAGCTCTGTTGGAACAAAATCCAGAAGAGGAAATTTCTTGCACGCACAACCCCCTTAAAGCTTAAAGTCTTAGCTTTCCAACAAGAACTTTTACAAAGCATTTTGAGCCCATTTGGTCAGCCAACCAAGCCAAAACTCGAAACTATGCACTGCCAGGCAGAATCCAGTGCAGCCCGAATAAGAGGGCTGTTTGGTTGCTTTACTTCGTTCCAAATTTTGCCAAACTTTAAGGCATGAAAAGGCATCTAAATATTTATCAAATCATAGCCCCAAAGTTCAGTTAAGGGACTAGCTTGTGCTAGTTTTATCCAGCCAAAGTAGAGGCGGAAATCCTTTACCCGGGTAAGGGAAGGCCGGCTGTCCACCCTTGTTTTTGGTGATCCACTTATGCAACTTGCAAGCTCAAGAGTCTAGGCTTATATACCAGGATTATTTGTAAGCTTGACACCTCAATTTGGAGATTAGTAATCTAATGAGGTGTCAAAGTTAGAATAGGTCTCTTGTTTTGTCAAACTTACAACTTGTAATCCAGTTTAGACTTTATTATTTTGCAAATTTCAACTTGTAAGCTGCCTTGGCCGAGTTGTATGAGAGGGGAAGGCCTATAAATACCCCCTCCCTTCCCTTTGCAAGGGTCTTTTGTAAAATTGAATACAAGCTTGAGCATTGCCTCAACCCTCTAAAATCCTAGTTCTATATCTTAAGTGTGACAACTTAAGTGGTGTCTTAGGTCCTTTTATCTCAATTAAGTGGTGTTTCTGTATCCTAATTGATCTAAGGAGATTGCCCTAGTGTTCAACAAGAGTGGTACCCTTAGATTATCTCTTGAAGACACTTGAACTACCTTCTCTTTCTCTTATCTCACTCTCACACTCAAATCTTGCCACACATTCTGTTTGCATCCAAAACTTGCTGTTTATAGCAAAGTACTTTGAGTGTCATATGTTTGGAGATTGCAAGGGTAGATACATCAATGACTGAAATTATCAAAGGTAAATCATTCCATTGGATGCTAAAAGCTCAATCTGCCTTTAAAGAGATTAAAAGAAGACTTACTTAAGCACCTGTTCTCTCTTTACCGTGCTTTAGTAAGATCATTGAAGTTGAATGTGATGCCTCTGGAGTTGGTATGGCTGGTGTTCTTACTCAAGAAGGTAAGCCATTAGCCTTCTTTAGCGAGAAACTATGTGATTCAAGAAGAAAGTACTCCACCTATGATAAGGAGTTCTATGTAATTGTAAGGTGTTTAGAGCATTGGAGTCATTATTTGATGGCAAGTGAGTTTATCCTCCATTCTAACCATAAAGCTTTGAAGTATATTCAAGGCCAACACAAGTTAAACTCACGTCATGCTACATGGGTTGCGTTTCTCCAGTCATTTCATTTCACAATCAAGCATAAATCTAGAAAACTTAACCAAGGTGTTGATGCTCACGGAGGTATCTACTTTTGTTTTAATTAGATGCTTACGTACTTAGTTTTGACCATCTAATAGCTTTATATGTTGAAGGTGAAGACTTTGGGGAGTTGTTTACTAAACGTTCAAAACACCTCAAAAGTGATTTCCTTATTCAAGAAGAGTTTCTTTTCAAGGGTACATGATTGTGTGTACCAAGGTGTAGCACAAGAGAGCTCCTAATCAGGGAAGTTCATGGAAGTTCTCTAGCTGGTCACTATGGTGAAAACAAGACACTCATCATGCTAAGGGAGCACTACTACTAGCCAGGTATGGGGAAGGATGTACAGGACATTTTGAAGAGGTGTGGGACTTGTCAAGTGGCCAAAAGTCACTCCATACCCACGGCCTTTACACACGTTTGCCCATTCCTACCACTCCTTAGATTGATGCAAGTATGGATTTCATTCTTGCACTGCCTAAAACCTAAAGGAACAATGATTCATGGATTTCAATCTTTGTTGTGGGAGATAGGTTCTCAAAAATGTCCCATTTCATTCCATGCAACAAAACTAATGATACTACACATATTGCTGAGTTATATTTCAGGGAGGTGGCTAGATTACATGGTATACCTGGATCAATTGTTTCTGATCAGGATACTAAGTTTCTTAGTCATTTTTGGATTACTTTATGGAGGAAATTAGGTACCAAACTCAAGTATAGTACCACTTGCCATCCACAAACTGATGGGCAAACTAAGGTTACAAATTGAACCCTAGGAACACTTCTAAGGGCTTTAATTAAACCTTATGCCAAAGCTTGCGATTTGCTTTTACCACGTGCAGAATTTGCTTACAACAGGGCTCCTAGCAAGGCTACTAGTCTATCACCATTTAAGTTGGTCTATAGGATTGATCCTATTAGTCCACTTGGTCTTACTCCACGGCCTCTAGATCAAAAGCTAAGTGCAGATGCAGTAGCTAGGGTAGCAGAAATCAAGAATATACATGAGCTGGTGAGGACTAAAATAAAGAACTCCAATGCATCCTATCAAGCTCAAGCCAACAAACACAACAACAAGGTGGTATTTCAACCAGGAGACCTCGTATGGATACACTTAAGGAAAGAGAGATTTCCTTCAAAGAAGAAGAATAAGCTCATGCCAAGCGCTGATGATCCATTTAAGGTACTTGAAAAGATTAATGATAATGCTTATAAGGTTGATTTTCGAGGGGACTATAGAGTTTCAGCTATATTCAATGTGGCTGACTTGAGTGTATACCAAGCCAGTGATCACCTTGAAGATTTGGGGATCAAATCTCTTCAACAAGGGGAGGATGATGGAGTCCCCTTTAGGCAAGACATGGAAGACGGTCCTAAGAGTCCAACAAGGCCTATTGCAAGTTCTAAAGTCAAAGCTATGGCTCAAATTGTGGAGAAGAGCCAAACAGTTGCAACCATGTTAAGCAACCAAAAATTACCCAGTCTTTTTCATCTGATTTCTTAAGCTACATTACGACTTAAGTTTGATATTTTTACATTTTTGGGATCCTTAAGATGTTAGCTTTCAGGTCCAAGCATTCAAAGTCAATCATGCACAGTCGAAGTCAAGGGATCAAGGCATTTTGTTCAACCTGTCAATTTTGGTCCAAAACTACACAGTAAAATGTTTTAGTAGAAATCTCTAACTTAAACATGATTCAACCTTGATTTCTTTGCAGGGGGGTTTGTACACACCCTAAGGATTCCCCCCATGGTCTGAAATTAAAATCATTCTCACTTTTGATTGGTGGAAACAAGGAGACAAATTCGGGTTAAAAACTATTTTTGAGAACCCGGTAAGCTACTACATGTTTTTCCATCTCAAGTGGGTTTGCTCAGCTTCTGCTCTGCATGCTTGCTTCAATCATGAGTCTACCAGCCAGGAACATCATCATTTGCTACTTGGAAGCCTTAGGAAGAGTTTAGCTAATGAGAGCATAAAGGAAGAATCCTCACCTTGCATTCTGATTGGCCAGCCGAAAAGAGAGCATGCTTTACGGCTATGCTTCTCCACATTTTTGCTAGTACACTAATGTTATTAGCTTAATTAAATTGTATTAAAGTTAAGTACATCATTTGTTTTGCTTTCCTTTATATTTTGGTTGTAATTAGTTTAGTTAAGCAAGCATGTAATCCAGTTTAGCCTTAAGCACATAGATTATCTAGCTTCAGCCATTTTCGTCCTAGGGAGGAGACCTCATTCAACTTGTTTGCTGCTTGGTTGCTTGCTTGGTTGTGTATTAATGCCTTGCCAAGGCATATTTTGTAATCAGACTTTGATTTTGAATGTAAAACCAGAATTGAGAGCACTTTGCTTTCGTTCCCTAAATACTTCACTTGCTTATCCTTAATTTGGTCGATTAAGGTGGTGATCAAGTAAGTCCTGAACCTTGATTAAGTGGTGTTTCGTATCTTAATCATTGTTTAGGGACCCTAAACTTAAGTTTAGTGGTGATTCTGTATCTAAATAAGAGTTTTATCTATACTTTATTCATTCATTCATACACGGATTCACTTAGGCTTCAGCTTGAATTCAGATTGCTTTGCTTTTAGCTTTGAATTCAGGTTTGAGGGTTTGTGTTTTCCTTCCAAGATACATCAGTAGGAGATTTCTACTGAAACAATTTACCATGCAGTTTTGGACCAAAACTGGCAGGTTAAATAAAATGCCTTGATTCCTTGACTTCGACTGTGCATGATTGACTTTGAATGCTTGGAACAGAAAGCTAACATTTTAAGGATCCCAAAAATGCAAAAATATCAAGCTTAAGCCATAACATAGCTTAAGAAATCAGATGAACAAAACCGGGTAATTTCTGGTTGTTTAACCCAGTTGCAACTGTTTGGCTCTTCTCCAAAATTTGAGCCATAGCTTGGACTTTGGAACTTGCAATGGACTTTGTTGGACTCTTAGGACCTTCTTCCATGTCTTGGCAAAAAGGGGACTCCATCATTTTGGGCCACTGCATTTTGATGACTAATCTACGGTCTTCTTCAATGGGGGGGAACCTCAAGATGTCTAGAAACCCCCCTTTTGAAAATCACGATTTGGACATCATTGAGCGCCTTAATGAGCCAGATCTATCAAACCGTACAAATTCAGATGCCTGCCAGGTAGCTTTGACAAAATGACTGAACTGGACCCCTTAACGTGCTCTTCTGGCTTTGTGTTTAACATAACAAATAAACTAGACATCCTAACTAAACTAACAAAAAAAAAAATTGCATAATTCGAGTGTCGTTTGGAATATGAAATAATAAAAACAAAATCGAGTACGTGCAAGGGGGTAATCCCGAGTACCATCTCTTTTTGGACTTGCAAAATGGAACTTATTCCTTGGACTTGGACTTGTGTAATTGGACTACGTTGACTTAGGGAATTTAATGATTGAATTACATCATATCTATTTTTGTTTCAATTACATGCTTGTGCACTTGGTTTTGAGCATCTAAAAGCTTTATATGCTGAAGATGAAGACTTTGGGGAGTTGTTTGCTGAATGTTCAAAACACCCCAAAGGTGATTTCCTTATTCAAGAAGGGTTTCTTTTCAAGGGTACACAGCTGTGTGTACAAAGGTGTAGCACAAGAGAGCTCTTAATCAAGGAAGTTCATGGAGGTTCTCTAGCTGGTCACTATGGTGAAAACAAGACACTCATCATGCTAAGGGTGCGTTACTACTGGCCATGTATGGAGAAAGATGTACAGGACATTTTGAAGAGGTGTGGGACTTGTCAAGTGGCCAAAAGTCACTCCTTACCCCGTGGCCTTTACACACCTTTGCTTATTCCTACTACTCCTTGGATTGATGTAAGTATGGATTTCATTCTTGGACTGCCTAAAACCCAAAGGAACAAAGACTCGATCTTTATTATGGTAGATAGGTTCTCAAAAATGTCCCATTTCATTCCTTGTAACAAAACTAATGATGCTACACATATTTCTAAGTTGTATTTCAGGGAGGTGGCTAGGTTACTTGGTTATGCTAGATCAATTGCTTATGATCGTGATACTAAATTCCTTAGCCATTTCTGGATTACTTTGTGGAGGAAATTGGGTACCGAACTCAAGTATAGTACCACTTGCTGTTGGGATATTTTAAGTGATAAACAAAAGAGCCGCAAGCATACAGCTTTCGCTGTAGAACATAAGGGTCATGTCCTCGGGGACAACGAAAAAGAGTTAGGTCCTTGAAATTTCTAAAACTAAGATTACCTAGACCTAAGGAAATACCTAAGTTAGAAAATTTCAACTAAGCAATTGATAAGACCTCAACAACAAGAACTAAGCCAGTAACTTGAAGAAATAACCATTATGAAACCTAAGTAACCCAACCAAGCTACTAAGCTCCACCATTAGGAAACCTAAGGAGATAGACTTGAAGGAATAAAAACGAGAAAAACCAAAACATAGATCAAAGCAATTAAACTATCTCAAGCACTCTAAATTGAGGAACGAGTTCTAGTAACAAGGTGGATCTTTCGAACAATCAAGACATGCCAAACCAAGCAACCATCTAGCCATGTCAAGCCATATCCATACCATCTATGCAATGAAACCATAGCAACCTCAGTCAAGCTGTAATCCACAAAATCGTTCGAACCAAATCAGACCAAATCACTTAAACTAAATGAGTCCAACCATCAAACGATTCAATCATCATCATCATCAAACTACTAGAAGTCAAATAAACTGAAATAGTGTTATTCAATCACCAAATCGAACTACAATAGGGGAGGGGGAGCAACAAAATCGAAATAGAGCTACATCTAGCCAGAATAACAGAACATCCAACCAAAACCAGAAATAATTCAGAATTGAAATCAAAGCTTGCAACTAATCAATCCAGAATCAGTAACCCTAATAAACTCAACTAAATCAGAACATGCTTACCTCAACCGAGCTGATAACAGAAACTGAAAATTGAGTAACAAGGGAAGGGATTCGAAGGCACAGGCATAAGAACCAGAGCAAGCATAGCAAATCATACCAAGGAGAGGTTAGAAATTAACCGTCCATAGCCCAGAGAGTCAGAATCATGCTTCACCCATAGCTGACAATGGCGGATACGCCATAACTGCGTGCATCGAGACGAAATAGGGGAGGGGGGAAATTCGAGATTACTCAAAAATTAGCCCAAAATTATGACAATTACAACTGAGGTTTATGAATGACAATTCAAAATCAGCAATTTAAAGCCCAATTACATGAAAATTAAAGGCTGAAAGTAAATCTAAAATCGAAACCCTAAACCGAAACAACCCTAAATTTGAATGACTGAAAACAAAAACGTAATTAAAACTAAAACTAAACCTAAAGCTAAAATTAAACCTAACCTAACCCTCAAATTACCTCCTTCAATCGTCGCTAGCTTGATCATATACCCGAGCTCCTCTTCAACCTCTGCCCTTCGATCTCGCCTAGACGTGGATGGTGGAGATGAGGTGATGATGTGGGTGTGTTGGCGGTTCATGGAGCATCGATGGTGGGGCGTGTGGTGTGCTAGCAGTGTGTGGTGGTGGATGAGGATGTCGAAGATGGAGGAGAGATGAGTTAGACAGAGAGATGAGATCGAGAATGGGGGTTGGGGTTTTTGGGTCTTCTTGCCCAGCCGAGAAGAGAGAGAAGGGAAGATTAGGAGAGGGGGGTGTAATAAGGGTCACGTGACTGGCACGTGATGGAGGGGCTGGTTAAGGTCACGTGACAGGCACACGGCTGGGAATGTTTTTCAAGTTTATTTTCTCTCTTTTTTTCCAGGGCTAAACTAACGGGCTAAAGGTTTGGGTTGGATTTAAGTCAATTTGACCCAATTCTCCATTCCTTGTAATTTTCCAGCATTTTCTTATGTTTTTCCACAATTATTCGTATTTTGTTCAAAAGCTACAAAACAAAATAAAATCAAATAAAAACCTAAAAATAATAATTATAACGAGCATAAAACAGGTGTAAAAATAACGTAAAGATAACACATTTTTTGCACTAACAAATACCCCCACACCAAGATTCTGCTCGTTCTTGAGTAAAATAAACTAAACTAACTAAAAGAAAATGAAAAATAAGAGAAAGAAAATCCTAACTCATTGTCGTAGGAATCACGGTTGCATTTAGCGTATGCAACAAGCCCTTTAAACCCCTCGATCTCCCAAGTGGACGAGCGAGGTCTCGTGAGGGTTTTCAAGTACACTACCCGCAAACATTATTCCAAAAATAACAGAAAATCTTTTTGGTTTTTACTCAAAACTAATATGTACAAAATCAGGGAAAGATATGCATACATTCTAATCAACTAAATCACCCACGCAACCAAGTTATTGACCTGTACATGCACAGAATGTACTTCAAAGCCCTCTACCTCCTAAATGACATTAAAGCACTGATTTTTCACCTCATCGAATATCAAGATTCTGAATCCATCCCAGTGCTCGTGTGCAAGTATATCATCATCCCACGGCTTAGATTTATCAGAATTAGACTCAATTCTACTTAACTGGTACAACAACATTATTATCATACTAACATTATAGGCAAGCTTCCCTGGTAGCAATATTTCCTCAAAGAATAACACCCAGTAGCACGTGCCTCAAAGGGTAACGCCCAGTAGCGCATGCCTCAAAGGGTACTTGTCATTCCAAATTTTATTCCATCCCTTTTTCTTTTCTTTCTTTTTTTCTTTATTCATAACACACTTTTTCAATTCTTTTCCAAAGTAAACGTGTCGCAAGCTAATGGGAGAATTATTCATAGAAACCTAAGACCTAAAGATAATGATGAAGGAATAAACAAGGACTGGATTACACAATCTATACTGAACATTGGGGTTAGAACTAGGGCTTACAGTGTCACACTGAGGGTGGAGACTTCTCATGCATATCCAACTTATATACAAGCTAATAACTAAAGCACAAGGGATTCAAGCTAATCAGACATAGTATAAATGTTTCCCAAAATCAAAACCAAAATCAAAATCTTTTTGGATTTTTTATAAAAAATTTCAAAGAAAAATATGTACACATGGGTACCCCAGCCCTACACCAAAACTTCACAATGTCCTCATTGTGGGAACTAAGGCGCTAAAAAGCAAGCAAATAAGCTATACAACCATAAAACCAACACAAAACCACAAATTTATACAAACTAGGGCACGATGAAAATAAAAAACCGAAAACATAAAAGAGCAAAAATCAAAATTAAAGCTACAACTAAAACCAAAACAACAATAAGCATACATATTTACAAAAACCAAAAACCAAAATCAAAGTCAACACTAAAATCACAAAAGCCGAAACTAAAAACAAAATTAAAACTAAACTAAACTAAACAAAACTAGACCAAAACACATATAATCACTAAAATAAAAACAAACAAGACTAAGGGGCTACAAAATACCAAACTAGAAAACATTATCAAACTAAATAGACTAACCATAAACAAAACAAAATAAGACTCAAAAGAAAAGAAACCAAACACAAAGCTAAAGCACAACCACTAAAACACTGAAAAGGAAACAAAAACAAAAGATTAAACAAAAACTAGCAAAAACCAAAACTCACAAAAATAAAGAAACAAAACAAATTTAAACATAAAAAAAAGTCCTAGATATTAACAACTAACAAGTATTCAAAAAAAAAAACAAAACACAACCAAGGGTGATCATAGCCTATATGGCTCAACATTTCCCAAATTGCTCCTCAAGATTGATCACCGGCATATTCACAGTCCTAAATACCCACAACTAACTATAAAAAAAAAAGAGAAAAGAAATGACAAAGAGAAGAACGGTGGAGCGATCATACCAGGTTGGGTACAGGTTGTACCCAAACTATGTCTCATGAAGAGGATGCAATATGAGACTTATGGAGCATCAGCCACTCCATATTAAGCTGAAAACTACTGCTCAAATCAAAACTCATCAAAGCATGTAGCAGCTTATTAAATAAAGAAGCCCAACTTTCAATCACATAGAAACAGTGAAAAGTAGTGAGTTGGAACCAGAAAGAGTACATCTGCATAGCCAATAAAGCACAAGAAAGGGCCCGTTTCAACTTATCAAACAGTTAGGCCCAATTAGAAAGGAAATGAACATAGTTAGAATGAGCCAGTATTGAGGTCATTGGCTTAGAAACTATATCCGCATGAACGAATAATGTAGGCAAAATAGGGGGTGTACATTTTACAAGTCTGTTAAGTCCAATATGCATATGAGTCTGGTCTAAAGTAAAATTCTTAGTGGCAATCATCTCAGACTCAACAAATTCAGACTTGTAATATTCAAAAAGGAAGTCAGTTTGGATGGGATCAAAAGAGAAGGACTCATAATCAGCACAAAAACCACCATTAGAACTTCCATAGATATCAAACTCACTAGAAAAAGATTCATATTCCACATACAGAATATTATCATCCAATTGAAATAGAAGGTCAGGAATGACGGCATTAAAAGAAAATTAATCGTATTTAACATGAAAACCTACATCAAAACCTTCAGTAACATCAAGCTCACATGAAAAAGATTCATATTCTGCTAAAGAATATTATCATCAAAGTCCAAAATAGTGAGTTCAGTTACCTCATCACATAACTCCTGTGAAATACCTTTCAAATCATCTAAATCATAAGGCTTAACTTCAGGTATGATGCTTATATCTAACTCACTAATAGTATCAGATTGTTCACCCACATCAAATTCAGAAAAGTCATTCAAAGTGGTGGGTAGGTCGACATAAACTAAGATATCTTCAGTGACATCTTTGGGTGAGCTAGTGAGGGATGCAAGCTCTAATGATAGAGATATAAGGAGGTCACTCTCTTGTTCTAGATTAGGCAAACACATGTGTTCATTCAAATCAGGCCTAGCAGAATAAGAGGGTTTATAATCATCATAGAGACTAATGTCAGGTTCAAGAGATCCTAAATAGAATCAATCTCACTATAAGTCTCCCTATTTTGGTTAAAACTTTGAGAACAAGTAGCAATTCTCGCTTTCATTGTCTCTATCATTTGATCAGTCATTTCATTAATCTTCTTTTCAAAACTTGCACATGTAGCATCAACATAAGCACGAAAAGAACAAGTATGAGCATCATGATCAGAAGATTCACAATAATCACATAAAACAGGAGGCATATAATAGTCATATGAGTCATTTGAATTCATAAAGTGGTCTGAATGGTAAGAATTAGCATGAAAATTATACTCTCCATGAGTTGGGTATCTAAAAGGCTCGTTAGCTTGTTCAAACACATAGGTTTCCCAAGCTAATTTTTCAAACAAATCCCAAACCTCATTTCAAGTTTTAGATAATAATTCTATTAAACCTCCAGGACAAATTGATTCAATATAACTTCTTGATTCAATACGTAGATGATGTATATGTGGGTGGTAAGTGAACCAAATCAAACTCAAATAAACCCAAATAAGAATTGAACCAAAGTAAAGAGAAAATGGAAGGTTGATTGAGATGGAATGAAAATAATAACAAAAAAGAACAAAGGATAAACAAGACCTTGCACTTGAGATAATCCTTCGCGGAGCCACTCAAGGACTTGATCTTGGGCAAATCCTCTCATCTTCACCAAGGAATCACTCCAATTGGAAAAGAAAAGAGAACCTAGAATACCGCTTGAACTTGCCAAAATTCAAGATATAGAGCTAGGGATTTTTTTTTGGACACAAATGAGAATCACTCTCAAGGTATTTGTACTACTCTTGGAAAAGCTTACAACTCTGAATTGAGAAACACTTCACACCCCCACTATATATAGGCAACAACAAGATAAGCAAAAGACACAAACTCCTAGCAATTTAAAGCTAGAAAATTGAAAAGACTTAGGAAAAATAAAAAGACACAACTTAAAGGAATGGGGGAGGTTACAATGAACATTCTAGACTTCCTATCAGCTGAAGAAATCCATCCAAGTCGTGCATGATGTCAGCAAGGTGATGTCATGTAACCTATGTCTCTTCACTTGCCCAGCATTAACTCCATGCAGCAGCCTTCACTTCAACTGAGCATTTCTCTCAGCTCACACGTCCAAATAAGGTGATTTTGGGCTTGTTGGAAAGCCCTGGAAATCTATTTTCCCGAATGGGCTCATTTGCTCAATTTGGATAAGTAGATAAAAAGTTATGGCCCGAATATTACACCTATATCAGAACTGGACTGGAACAGGACATGTCTTCTTTGAGTAATATTTAGCCCAACCAAACGACGTCCAAATTAAACATAATTGGGCTTGTTTGAAAGCTGAGATCTTAAACTTCAAAACCATGTGGAGCCTCAAGTTGTCAGACCACTTTAGTTAGGCCAAAAGTGCACACAAAAATCGGGAAATTTCGGGATGAAGGCGGCATTACCTCTTCGGGCATGAACGCCAATTTCCGGCAAAGTTTTGCAACTTCTTTGACTTCTTGAAGCTTGAGTGAGTCCTCCTTGGGCTGAGCTTGATGGTCCTTGGGCTTCTCATGATGGTCTCCATCATTCCCCCCGGGTAAGTGAAAGTTTGCCCTCAAACTAGGAAGGGGCTCATCATCGAAATAGGGGCTAAGATCGGAGACATTGAAGGTAGCCGAAACTCCATAATCTCCAGGTAGATCAACCTTGTATGCATTGGGCCCAACCTTCTCAAGGATTTCAAATGGACCATCGGAACGTGGCATCAACTTAGATTTTCTCTTTGAAGGGAAACGCTCCTTCCTCATGTGAATCCATACCAAATCTCCTGGCTGAAAATGTACCTCCTTACGATGCTTGTTGGCGCTTTGCATGGCTCTTTCATTAGCCTTGGCAATGTTATCTCTAACTCTTGCATGAAGATCTTGGATCTCCTTGGCTCTTTTTTCAGCTTCCCAACTAAATTTTATGGGAGTTGGAATGGGAACAAGATCCAAGGGACTCTTGGGATTGTAGCCATAGACAACTTGAAATGGAGAGAGTTGGGTGGACTTGCTAGGCACTCGATTGAATGCAAACTCGGCATGTGGTAGCAACTCATCCCAATTCTTCAAATGCTTCTTCACTAGGACTCGAAGTAAGGTACCCAAAGTCCTATTGGTGACTTCAGTTTGTCCATCAGTTTGGGGATGACAAGTAGTGCTAAACTTGAGTTGAGTACCCAATTTGCGCCATAGAGTTAGCCAAAAATGACTAAGAAACTTGGAGTCACGATCGGATACCATGCTCTTTGGAATGCCATGTAGTCTCACAATCTCCTTGAAGTAAAGATTAGCCACTTGAGTAGCATCATTAGTGGTGTGGCAAGGGATGAAATGCGCCATCTTGGAGAATCGATCCACAACCACCATAATGGAGTCTTTGTTTCTTTGGGTTCTAGGCAAACCCGTGATGAAATCCAAGCTAATATCTTCCCAAGGGGCTTGAGGAATGGGAAGTGGAGAATATAATCCTTGGGGCAAAGAATGGCTCTTAGCCATTTGACAAGTAGAACATCTTTTGATGAAATGCTCTACATCTCTTGACATCTTAGGCCCAATAGTAGTGTTCCTTCAACATCGATCTAGTCTTCTCGACACCAAAATGGCTAGCTAGGGCTCCTCCATGTAGCTCTTGGATAAGTAGTTCACGAAATCCACATTGAGGTATACAAAGGCGTGAACCTTTGAATAGGAACCCATCTTCTAAGTGGAACAACCCATGGGGGTGTTTAAGACACTTCTCAAAAATGTCCTTGAAATCATCATCTTTTGGGTACAAATCTTTAACAACTTCAAATCCAAGTACTTTAGTACTCAAAGTAGAGAATAATAAGTACCTTCTTGATAATGCATCAGCTCCTTTGTTGAGAGTTCCCACCTTATGTTGGATAGTGAAGTGGAAGGACTTAAGATACTCTATCCATTTAGCATGTCTAGGGTTGAGCTTGTGTTGTCCTTGGATGTATTTGAGAGCTTCATGGTCGGAATGAAGGATGAACTCACCTCCAACTAAGTAATGACGCCAATGCTCCAATGCTCTAATGATTGCATAAAACTCCTTGTCATAGGTGGAGTACTTCTTCTTGGCATCGCTGAGCTTCTCACTGAAAAAGGCAATGGATCTCTTCTCTTGAGATAGGACAGCTCCAATTCCTACCCCCGATGCATCACACTCTACTTCAAAAACTTTGGTAAAGTCGGGCAAGGCTAGAACGGGGGAACTAGTGAGCTTCTTCTTGATCTCTTCAAAGGCTTGTTGTGCTTGCTCGTTCCATGAAAACTCTTTGCCTTTAATTACCTCGGTCATAGGAGCCATAATTGTGCTGAAATTTCTAATGAACCTCCGGTAAAATGAGGCTAGGCCATGAAAACTCCTTACTTGAGTGATGGATGTAGGAGTTGGCCACTCTTGAATAGCCTTGATCTTGCTTTCATCAACTTGGAGGCCTTGGGCGGAAACAATGAAACCCAAGAATACCACTTGAGGAGTGAAGAAAAAGCATTTCTCCATATTGCCATAAAGTTGTTCTTGTGAAAGAATCTCCAAAACTTGTTGCAAATGCTTGGCATGCTCCTCCTCGGTCTTGCTATAAACCAAGATATCATCAAAGTAAACAACAACACAAGTTCCAATGAGGGGCTTGAGAACTTGGTTCATGAGTCTCATAAAAGTGCTCGGGGCATTAGTAAGCCCGAATGGCATTACAAGCCACTCATATAAACCTCCTTTAGTCTTAAAGGCGGTTTTCCATTCATCACCTTCAAAAATGCGAATCTGATAATAGCCACTTCTAAGATCAATCTTAGAAAAGATAGCGGCTCCGTGTAATTCATCCAATAGATCTTCCAATCGGGGAATAGGATACCGGTACTTGAAAGTGATCTTGTTTATTGCCCGGCTATCAACACACATACGCATGCTACCATCCTTCTTAGGAACAAGGAGGGCGGGCACGGCACATGGGCTTAGACTTTCCCGAATTAAACCCTTGGACAAGAGATCATCCACTTGTCTTTGGATTTCTTGTGTTTCGCTTAGAGACATCTGGTATGCCGGCTTGTTTGGAAGTACGGATCCGGGAACGAGGTCTATCTTGTGTTGGATAGATCTTGGAGGGGGAAGGCATGTGGAATTTCTTATGGAAAAACATGGTGATAGGCTTATAGGAGAGGGGTGAGTAGTGGATGTGAGGGAGATGGTGGCTTAGACCCTTCTTGTAAAAGTATTAAGTCTTTAAAAGACTCATACTCATGGTGCTCAGATTTGAGAAGTGTAGTAAGGAAGACTTCCAAATGAGGATTGTCTTTTGGTTTAGAGGGGGAAGGACTTTTGAGAGGGGTAAGAGTGATTTTCTTACGGTCCTTGAGAAAAGAGTAAGTGTTCATCCGGCCATCATGGATGACACTTCTATCAAAAAGCCATGGTCTACCCAATAATATATGGCAAGCATCCATGGGGACTATATCACACCAAATCTCATCTTTATAGTTTTTCCCAATTGAAAAGGAAACAAGACAACGGTGAGTAATTTGCAAACCTTTGCCTTGATTCAACCATTGTATGGTGTAGGGATTTGGACGAGGAGAGACTTGCAGCTTGAGTTTGTCCACCATAGTCTTTGAGGCAACGTTAGCACAACTACCTCCATCAATGATAAGGGAACAAACCTTGTCTCCTACGGTACACCTGGTGTGAAAAATGGCTTCTCTTTGCTCCATGTCCTTTTGAGTGGCAATTCCACTCAAGGCCCGGCGGATAACAAGCAACTCTCCTTCATCGGGGCCTTCTTCAACTTCTTCCAAGCTTCCTTCTTCATAGTGCTCTCCTTCTTCTTCGTCATAGGCATGTTCATCACATGCTTCTTGGTACTCCGCTAGGGAAACGATCCTCTTGTTTGGACACTCAGATGCATAGTGTCCCATACCTTGGCACCGAAAGCAACGAACCTTGTCTTTAGATTTGGGCTCTTGTGTGGAGGGTTTTGGAGGGGTTGGAGTGGTGTTTTTGGTTTGTGGTGGTGGGGGATTTTGTGGACGAGGAGGGTAGTACGGAAGCCTTTGTGTAGGGTAAGGACGAGAGAGAGGCTTGGAAAGGATACTCTTTCCCTTTGATTTCTTTTGTTGTTCTACCTTGTAGGCTAGACAACTCAAGTCATCAAGGGATGAATATGGTTGCAATTCAACAATATGAGCAACAGACTCATCAAGTCCAGTTAAGTATCTTACCAAGGTTTGAGAGTCATCTTCTTTCAAGTCGCATTTGAGTTGGAGTTGTTCAAACTCCCGAGTGTACTCCTCTACACTTTTTGATCCTTGCTTGAGGCGGTGGAGTTTCAGATAATTATCTTGCACATAGTGTGAGGGAAGAAACTTGGCCTTGAGTTTTTCTTTCATTTTGACCCACGTTCTAATTTTCCCTTTCCTATTTCTTGCTCTTTTCGCTCCAAGGTTAGCCCACCAGATTGAAGCATATTTGCGGAGTTTAAGGGCTACGAGTTTTACCTTCTTGTCCTCCGGGATGTCCTCATATTCAAAGATCCTCTCAATGGTGTGCAACCAATCGAGAAATAAGTCCGGGTCAAGTTGGCCTTCAAATTCGGGGATGTCAATTCGGACACCACCAATATTGCTTCCTTGCCTTCGTCTCCTTGGGGCTTCTTCGTCACTAGAATTGGCTCGGGATTGAAGGACTTCTTCTTCCGATTCGACCACCGGTTCATGAGGATGAGAGGGAGTGGGGCTATGAACCCACCTTCGTTTTTCCTCCAAAAGTTGCCCAAGTTGAGTTCGAAGACTTGACTTGAGCTTCTAACTCTTCCACACGTGCTTGGTCGCTTCTTGTGGACTTTGTAGACATGTTGGAGATGCTTTGAAGGAAGAATATGCAGCAGGGAAAGTGGCACGGTCGTGCAAGGGGGCACGGGCAGGCCGTGCTATGCTTCGACTTGAGGAAATGCAGAAAAGTAGGGTGGCACGATCGTGCTGGTAGGCACGGGGGCACCGTGCTGCGTCTCAACTTGAAGATTTCTGGAAAATGAATATAGCACGGTCGTGTGGTATGGCACAGGGGCACCGTGCGAAATTTCTAGCCTGTG
Source organism: Carnegiea gigantea (assembly GCA_029747015.1). Classification (NCBI taxonomy): domain Eukaryota; kingdom Viridiplantae; phylum Streptophyta; class Magnoliopsida; order Caryophyllales; family Cactaceae; genus Carnegiea; species Carnegiea gigantea. Next base: position 692,381 of record JAKOGI010000290.1, read on the forward strand.
GACACTGGATGTTCACGGTTTTTTTTTTTTTTTTCCAATGTATTTGGGTGTGATGTGGGTCACTTTAAAACCTTTGCTCTGATACCAATTGATGTATATGTGGGTGGTAAGTGAACCAAATTGAACTCAAATAAACCCAAATAAGAATTGAACCAAAGTAAAGAGAAAATGGAAGGTTGATTGAGATGGAATGAAAATAATAACAAAAAAGAACAAAGGATAAACAAGACCTTGCACTTGAGATAATCCTTCGCGGAGCCACTCAAGGACTTGATCTTGGGCAAATCCTCTCGTCTTCACCAAGGAATCACTCCAATTGGAAAAGAAAAGAGAACCTAGAACACCACTTGAACTTGCCAAAATTCAAGATATAGAACTAGGGATTTTTTTTTGGACACAAATGAGAATCACTTTCAAGGTGTTTGTACTACTCTTGGAAAAGCTTACAACTCTGAATTGAGGAACACTTCACACCCCCATTATATATAGCCAACAACAAGACAAGCAAAAGACACAAACTCCTAGCAATTTAAAGCTAGAAAATTGAAAAGACTTAGGAAAAATAAAAAGACACAACTTAAAGGAATGGGGGAGGTTACAATGAACATTCTAGACTTCCTATCAGCTGAAGAAATCCATCCAGGTCGTGCATGATGTCAGCAAGGTGATGTCATGTAACCTATGTCTCTTCACTTGTCCAGCATTAACTCCATGCAGCAGCCTTCACTTCAACTGAGCATTTCTCTCAGCTCACACGTCCAAATAAGGTGATTTTGGGCTTGTTGGAAAGCCCTGGAAATCTATTTTCCCGAATGGGCTCATTTGCTCAATTTGGATAAGCAGATAAAAAGTTATGGCCCGAATATTACACCTATATCAGAACTGGACTGGAACAGGACATGTCTTCGTTGAGTAATATTTAGCCCAACCAAACGACGTCCAAATTAAACATAATTGGGCTTGTTTGAAAGGTGAGATCTTAAACTTCAAAACCATGTGGAGCCTCAAGTTGTGGGACCACTTTAGTTAGGCCAAAAGTGCACACATAAATCGGGAAATTTCGGGATGAAGGCGGTATTACCTCTTCGGGCATGAACGCCAATTTCTGGCAAAGTTTTGCAACTTATTTGACTTCTTGAAGCTTGAGTGAGTCCTCCTTGGGCTGAGCTTGATGGTCCTTGGGCTTCTCATGATGGTCTCCATCAGTAGACCTGTAGCAACGACCTCACAAATTTCCCATTTTTCAAAATTATGATTCAGTTGAGCGTGATAATCATTAAGCCTTGAAAGATAACTCCAAAAAGGCTCATGCTCATATTGCGGGAAATAGAAAGCTGACATTTGAAGTTTTTAAAGTTTTTAAAGTTTGTTCAATTTTTTAGGATTTTCTAATTTTTCTAATGTTTTTGGGTTTTTTGATTTTCAATTTTTTTTGTGGTTTTCAAGTCTTTCTAATTTTTTTCAATTTTAAGCTTTTCCATTTTTTAGTGATTTTGAAGTTTTTCTAATTTTTTTTGGATTTTAACTTTTCTAAATTTTTTTTGATTTTGGGAATTTTCAAGAAATGACCAAGCTAAGTAACAAATAATAAGGAAATAAACAAAGTAAGATAGAACATATTCAACTAACATGAAAACAGCTAAGAAAATTAAAAAATGACCTAATCTCATGCCGTCATCCCCGGCAACGGCGCTAAAAACTTGTTAGGATATTTTATGTGATAAACAAAAGAGCCGCAAGCATACAGCTTTCACTGTAGTGCTTGAGAGTCGTGTCCTCGGGGACAACGAAAAAGATTTAGGTCACTGAAATTTCTAAAACTAAGATTACCTAAACCTAAGGAAATACGTGACTTAGAAAATTTCAACTAAGCGATTGATAAGACCTCAACAAGAAGAACTAAGCCAGTAACTTGAAGAATAACCATTATGAAACCTAAGTAACCAAACCAAGCTACTAAGCTCTACCATTAGGAAACCTAAGGAGATAGACTTCAAGGAATAAAAATGAGAAAAACCAAAACATTGATCAAAGCAATTAAACTATCTCAAGCACTCTAAATTGAGGAACGAGGTCTAGTAACAAGGTGGATCATTCGAACAATCGAGACATGCCAAACCAAGCAACCATCTAACCATGTTAAGCCATATCCAAACGATCTATGCAATGGAACCGTAGCAACCTCAGCCAAGCTGTAATCCACAAAATCATTCGAACCAAATAAAACCAAATCACGCAAACTAAATGAGTCCAACCATCAAACCATTCAATCATCATCATCATCAAACTACTAGAATCCAGATAAACCGAAACAGTGTTATTCAATCACCAAATCGAACTACAACAGGGGAGGGGGAGCAACAAAATCTAAATAGAGCTACATTCAGCTAGAATAACAGAACATCCAACCAAAACCAGAAACAATTTAAAATTGAAATCATAGCTTTCAACTAATCAATCCAGAATCATTAACCCTAATTAACTCATCTAAATTAGAACATAATCAGATCAACCGAATTGATAACAAAAACTGAAAATTGAGCAACAGGGGAAGGGATTCAAAGGCACAGTCATAAGAAACAGAGTAAGCATAGCAAATCAAAGCAAGGAGAGGTTAAAATTAACCATCCTTAGCCCAGAGAATCAGAATCGTGCTTCACCCATAGCTGACAATGGCAAACACGCCATAACCGCGTGCATCGAAATGAAACAGGGGGTAAAAATTCGAGATTACTCAAAAATTAGCCCAAATACAACTGAAGTTTGCAAATGACAGTTCGAAATTAGCAATTTAATGCCTAATTACATGAAATTAAAGGCTGAAAACAAATCTAAAATCGAAACCCTAAACCGAAACAACCCTAAATTTCGAATGATTGAAAATGAAAATGTAATTAAAACTAAAACTAAACCTAAAGCTGAAATTAACCCTAACCTAACCCTCAAATTACCTCCTTCAATCGCCACTAGCTTGGTTATATACCTGAGCCCTTCTTCAATCTCTACCCTTTGATCTAGCCTAGACGTGGATGGTGGAGATGAGGTGATGATGTGGGTGTGTTGGCGGTTCATGGAGCATCAATGGTGGGACGTGTGGTGTGCTGGCAGTGTGTGGTGGTTAATAAGGATGTCGAAGATGGAGGAGAGATGAGTTAGAGAGAGAGATGAAATCGAGAATGGGGGTCGGGGTTTCTGGGTCTTCTTGCCCAGCCGAGAAGAGAGAGAAGGTAAGATTAAGAGAGGGGGTGTAATAAGTGTCACGTGACTAGCACGTGATAGAGGGGCTGGTTAAGGTCATGTGACAGGCACACGGCTGGGAATGTTTTTCAATTTTATTTTCCCCTTTTTTCTAGGCTAAAAAAAGGGGCTAAAGGTTTGGGTCGGATTCAAGTCGATTTGAGCCAGTTCTCCATTCCCTGTAATTTTCTAGCATTTTCTTGTATTTTTTCATGATTATTCGTATTTTGTTCAAAACCTATAAAACAAAATAAAAACCTAAAAATAATAATTATAACGAGCATAAAACAGGTGAAAAGATACTGTAAAAATAACATATTTTTGGCACGAACAATCGCCATCCACAAACTAATGGACAAAATGAGGTTACAAATCGAACCCTAGGAACACTTTTAAGGGCTTTGATTAAAGCTCATAGCAAGGCTTGGGATTTGCTTTTACCCTATGTAGAGTTTGCTTATAATAGGGCTCCTAGCAAGGCTACTGGTCTATTACCATTCAAGGTGGTCTATGGGATTGATCCTATTAGTCCACTTGATCTTATTCTATAACCTTTAGATCAAAAGCCAAGTACAGATGTAGAAGCAAGGGTAGAAGAAATCTAGAAGATACATGTGTTGGTAAGGAGCATAATGAGAAGACCAATGCATCCTATCAAGCTCAAGCTAACAAACACAAGAAGAAGGTGGTATTTTAACCTAGAGACCTCACATGGATACACTTAAGAAAAGAGAGATTTCCTTCAAAGAGGAAGAACAAGCTTATGCCAAGGGCTGATGGTCCATTTGAGGTGCTTGAAAAGATTAATGGCAATGCTTATAAGGTTGATTTGCCAGGGGACTATGGAGTTTCAGCTACATACAACGTGGCTGACTTGAGTGCGTATCAAGCCGATGATCACCTTGCAGATTTGAGGATCAAATCTCTTCAATAAGGAGAGGATGATGGAGTCCCCTTCAGCCAAGACATGGAAGAGGGTCCTAAGAGTCCAGTAAGGTCCAATGCAAGTTCAAAGTCCAAGCTATGGCATAAATTTTGGAGAGGAGCCAAACTGATGCAACCGGATTAAACAGCCAGAAATTACACGGTTTTGTTCATCTAATTTCTTAAGCTACATTGTGGCATAAGTTTTATATTTTTGCATTTTTTGGATCCTTAGGATGTTAGCTTTCAGGTCCAAGCACTCAATGTCAATCATGCACAGTCAAAGTCAAGCGATCAAGGCATTTTATTCAACCTACCAGTTTTAGTCCAAAACTTTATGGTAAAATGTTTTAGAAGAAATCTCCTACTTAAACATGATTTAACCTTGATTTCTTTACAAGGAGGGTTTGTATACACCCTGGGGATTCCCCCCATGGCCTGAAATTAAAATCATGCTCACTTTTGATTGGTGGAAACTAGGGCACAAAATCAGGCTGAAAACTGATTCTAAGAACCCGGTAAGCTACTGTGTGTTTTTCCTTCTCAAGTGGGTTTGTTCAGCTTCTTCTCAGCTTGCTTGCTTCAATCATGAGTCTAGCAGCTAGGAACATCATCATTTGCTACTTTGAAGCCTTAGGAAGAGCTTAAGCAATGAGGGCAAAAAGGAAGAAATCTCACCATGCATTCTGACTGGCCAGCCGAAAAGGGAGCATGCTTTATGGCTACTTTTCTCCACTTCTTTGCTAGTAAACTGATGTATTAGCTTAATTAAAGTGTATTAAAGTTAAGTACATCATTTGTTTTGCTTTCCTTAATGTTCTGGTTGTAATTGGTTTAGTTAAGCAAGCACGAAAACTAGTTTAGCCTTAAGCGTATAGATTAGTTTGTTCAAGATGTTTCCTTCCTGATGTATCTTAGAGAGGATGAATGAAAACTCAAGCTAGAATTCAAGAACTAAGAGTTTAGTGAACTGAATTCAAGCTAAGTTAAGCAAACCCGTAGGATAATCAATGGCAGAATGATAGTCCTAAACCTTTGTTTGGATACAGAAACACCACCAAACTCTAGTTTAGGGTCCCTAAACTTTGATTAAGATACAGAAATACCACTTAAACAAAGATTAGGACTTACTTGATCACCACCTTAATCGACCAAATTAAGTATAACCAAGTGAAGTATTTGGAGTGTACGAAAGCTAAGTGCTCTCAAGCTAGTTTTTCATTCAAGTGAGTAATGAAATGCAAAATCCCATGAGTTACATCTTTAGTACAAACCTAGCTAGCGCCTAAGCAAGCAAGCTAGCTGCCGAGGTTTCCTTTCTAAGGAGGAAACGTGTTAACTTAAGCAAATCCTCATGGTTAGCACTAAACAGAATACTAACTCACTTGGCTTAATCTAATTACAATCAAAATGAAAAGGAAAGCAAGACAAATGATGTTTACAACCTTAGTTACATTTAATTAGACTTAATACAATCAAAATACTAAGGAAAGAAAAGAAAAGCAGCTGTAGAGTAACATTGCTTTTCGTCTAGCTAATCTGGGTGAAGAGACATCTTTTCTTCCTTTTGCTTCTCATTGGTTCCTCTTCCCAAAATGCTGAAACTTGTAGCCTATGATGGTGTTTCTAGAGATCCTGAAGAGTGTGTGAAGCTAGTAAGCAAGCAATCAACCAAGGAAACCCACGGATGAAGGAAAATTGTTGCTGTAGAATCGAGTACTAGGAGCAAAATAAACCCGATTTTCTGACTTCTTTAAACCTAACCAAAAATGGTCATGATTCTGATTTCACTGTGCAGTTTTGGACCAAAACTAGCAGGTTGGACAAAATGCCTTGATCTCTTAACTTCGGTTGTGCATGATTGGAATTTAACACTTGGACCTGAATGTAGGCATCATGAGGAACCAAAAAATGTAAAAATATTAAACTTAAGCCACAATCTAGCTTAAGTAATGAGATGAACAAAACTAGGCACATTCTGGCCATACAACCCAGTTATTTCAGTTTGGCTCTTTTCCCCAATCTGAGCCATTACTTGGACCTTGGAGCTTGCATAGGACCTTGTTGGACTTGTTGGACCTTCTTCCTTGTCTTGGTTGGTGGGGACTCCATCATCCTCCCCTTGTTGAGAAGATTTGATCCTCAAATCAGCAAGGTAATCATCGGCTTGGTAAGCACTCAAGTCAGCTACATTGAATGTGGTTGAAACTCCATAGTCAGCTGGCAAAGCAACCTTGTAAGCATTGTCATTTATACATTCAAGCACCTCAAATGGACCATTAGCCCTTAGCATTAGCTTATTCTTCCTTTTGGAAGGAAATCTCCCCTTCCTTAGGTGAATCGACACAAGGTCTCCTGGTTGAAATACCACGTTCTTCTTATGTTTGTTGGATTGAGCTTGATATGATGCATTAGTCTTCTCTATTATGCTCCTTACTAACTCATGAATCTTCTCAATTTCTTCCACCCTTGAAGCTACATCTGCACTTGGCTTTTGATCTAATGGCCGTGGTGTGAGATCAAGTGGACTAATAAGATCATTCTCATACACCACCTTGAATAGTGAAAGACTAGTAGCCTTGCTTAGCGCCCTGTTATAAGTAGACTCTGCATGGGGTAAAAGTAAATCCTAGGCTTTGGCATGAGGTTTAATCAATGCCGATAGAAGTATTCCTAAGGTTCAATTAGTAACTTCAGTTTGCTCATTAGTTTGTGGATGACAAGTAGTACTATACTTGAGTTTAGTACCTAACTTCTTCCACAATGTAATCCAAAAATGGCTTAAAAATTTGGTATCCCTATTAGAAACAATTGATCTAGGAATATTATGTAATCTTGCCACCTCCCTGACATACAACTCAGCAATATGTGTAGCATCATTAGTCTTGTTGCATGGAATAAAATGAGACATTTTAGAAAACCTATCTACCATAACAAAGATAGAAGCCTTGTTCCTTTGGGTCTTAGGTAGTCCAAGAATGAAGTCCATACTTATATCAACCTAAGGAGTAGTAGGAATAGGTAGAGGTGTGCATAGGCCGTGGGGTAAGGAGTGACTTTTGGCCACTTAACAAGTCCCACACCTCTTCAGAATGTCTTGAACATCTTTCTCCATGGCTGGCCAGTAGTAATGCTCCCTTAGCATGGTGAGTGTCTTGTTTTCTCCATAATGACCAGCTAGAGAACCTCCATGAACTTCCCTGATTAGAAGCTCTCTTGTGCTACACTTTGGTACACGCAGCCGTGTACCCTTGAACAAAAACCCTTCTTGAATCAAAAAGTCTCCTTTGGGGTGCTTAGAACAATTAGCATACAACTCCCCAAAGTCTTCATCCTCAACGTACAAATCTTTTAGATGCTCAAAACCAAGTACACAAGCATTTAACTGAAGCAAAAGAAGATACCTCCAATATAGAGCATCTGCACCTTGATTGAGTTTTCCAGATTTATGCTTGATTGTAAAATGATATGATTGGAGAAACTCAACCCACTTGCATGTTGTGAGTTCAACTTGGGTTGGCCTTGAATGTACTTCAACGCTTCATGGTCAGAATGTAAGATAAACTCACTTGCAATCAAATAATGATTCTAATGCTCTAAACACCTCACAATGGCATTAAACTCTTTATCATAGGTGGAGTATTTTCTTCTCGAATCACAACGTTTCTCACTAAAGAAGGCTAAAGGTTTACCTTCCTCAGTAAGAACACCACCTATTCTAACTCCAGAGGCATCATATTCAACTTCAAAGACTTTACTAAAGCACAGCAAGGATAGAATCGGTGCTTGAGTAAGCCTTATCTTGATTTCTTCAAAGGCAGATTGAACTTTTGGTGTCCATACAAATGATGTACCTTTGATAATTTCAGTCATAGGAGCCATAATGGTACTAAAACCACGAATGAATCTCCTGTAGAATGAAGCTAACCCATGAAAAGCACGGACATCATGAATACTCCTTGGAACTGGCCATGACCAAATTGCTTCCACTTTGCTCTCATCTGCTTTTATGCCATCTCCAGTAACAATGTAACCTAGAAATGTAACTTCAGGAGTAAAGAAAGCACATTTCTTAAGGTTACCAAATAACTTCTCACGTTCTAGAACAACCATTACTTGAGTTAAATGGTCTTGATGTCCATGCTCATCCATAGAATAAATCAGAATATCATCAAAGTATACTACCACAAACTTGCCTATATACGTCCTAAACACTTGCTTCATTAATCTCATAAAAGTACTAGGTGCATTTGAAAGACCAAAGGGCATTACCAACAATTCTAAAAGTCCTCCCTTAGTCTTGAAAGCTATCTTCCACTCGTCACCTTCTCTAATCCTTATTTGGTAGTAACCACTTCGAAGATCAATCTTAGAGAACACTTTAGAGCCATACAATTCATCTAGCATATCTTCAAGTCTAGGTATAGGATACCTATACTTGATTGTAATCTTGTTTATGTCTCTACTGTCAACACACATCCTCATTCCACCATCCTTCTTTGGCACCAAAAGAGCTAGAACGGCACAAGGACTCAAAGACTCACGGATTAAGCCTTTAGTCTTTAACTCTTCAACTTGTCATTGTATCTCCATGGTGTCTTTTGGATTCATCCTATAAGCTAGTTTATTTGGTAGGATGGAACCTGGAATAAGATCAATGTAGTGCTAAATGTCCCTTTTAGGAGACAAACCCGTAGGTATCTCCTCAGGAAACAAATGACAGAAGTTTTGGTTGAGTGCCTTGGCTATGGGGTGAGTGGGTAAAGTACTTGTTGGTTCATCTTGAATGCTCAATATCCACTCTTTAAAGGCTTTAAATTCATGTTGGGAAGCCTTTAGTAATGGTTCACTCGCAGACAGAACCAAATCAGCTTGCTTGGGTTTGTTTTGAGGTTTGATTTCGTGGAGTTTAGATGGGGTAAAGGAGCTAGGGTAATCTTCTTGCCATCCTTGGTGAAAGAATAGGTATTTAGGTAACCATTATGCATAACCTTACGGTTATACAGCCATGGTCTTCCTAAAAGCATGTGACAAGCATCCATAGGAATAACATCACACCATAACTCAACTTGATGTTCTTTCCAATGGAGAAAGAGATCAAACACCGAGAGTTCACTTGAATTCCCTTGCTTTGATTCAACCACTCGATGTTGCATGGATGTGGATGAGTCATTGTTTACAATCCTAGTTTCTCAATCATACTTAGAGAAACTACATTTACACAGCTCCTTCCATCAATAATCAAAGAACATATCTTCCCTTGGATAGTACAACAGGTATGGAATATGTTCTCTCGTTGTTCATCTTTCACTCCCTTTTGATTGCTTAGAATGTTTCTCAAAACTAAGAGTTCTCCTTCATCAGCCTCTTCCATGACCTCCTCTTGAGTTTGCTCAAGTTCATGTGTAACACCCCTCTATCCTAGAGAGACGTTACACCGCCAGGATCCCCCGGGGTAGACCCCTAAGGCTATCGTGACTGAAAATTTCCTTATATGATCACCTAACCTTAGGTTGGCTAAGGAATTCCTGGAGCGAAACTGCAAGAGTTCTGCATAAAGCTGCAACGTTTACATAATTTTAACACAAGCCGAGGGGTACCTGGAGACATTATACTAATTAATTTACATAAAACAAGAGTCCTCCACGGGGCACACCCCCGGGACTAGGGCTTATGCCCTTACAACAGCCATACAGATAGTTACAAGGTTTGCGGCTAGACCAAAGCCAACTACATGTTTGCCATTTACATTACATCAATCAAAAGGAGGAAATGGCAGCTTCATCACACAACAGCATGGGAACACATCCTGGAAGACTGGTTGTCCGTAAGCAAGTAGCAAGCATAAGCTTTCATTCATTACCTGGGAGGGGAAGGAAAAAAAAAAAGAGGAAAGGAAATGGAGTGAGTCACTACGTGCTCAATGAGTGCCCCCTCCACTTCCTAAAGCAAACCTTTTACAAGTACTATGACCTCTAGTATTCATTCGTTAACATTCACATGGCATTCAAGTTGCGATGAGCTATGTGATACGCATTAGGGGCACTTGACCATATTATTAACACAAGGTGTTCTTAATGCGAAGAATTTTGTCATGTTAAGGATTTACTACTTGGAAAGACACCATAAGACATGAATGTGTGATGCATTAGTACTCGTTCATTCAATATGCACCTTCGAACGTATAGTTACTTAACGCCACATAATGACTTAATGTAAACGTAACTATCTGAAGCAAACATGAGAACTTGACCATACATTACTTGATATCACATAAAACAAAGCATTTTCATTCATATCGTATTACGACTCGTAGAAACTGCTCATGTTTCTTTCAATCGACCATTAGATGGCCTTCAACCTTTCTTTTCATAAAACGTTTAAGACAGCAATTGCCAACTGCGTCTCTCATTCGTAAGGAAAATACTTATGGCATTAGATCATTACAGGGTGCTGAGTGGATGAGATCTATTCTCGAACCCCATAGTGAGACCTAACGCTCACACATAAGCACTTACTCCCGGGATGGCTACATAAACATATTGGACCATTACCCTCGTCAGGGTCTTCTAGGGTTTCCTAGTACCAGGACGTAAGCCCTAGGCAGTCATCATTCATAACATAGTGTCCACAGCACATTATCTTAGCCAAGGAAAGCGTATGGTCATAACGACTAGTAATTTTCCGTTTCAAACAATAAAATCATTCAACGTATAATTCCCATCTCCCTTTTGTTAAAACGTTTTAGGGATTCCTCCCAAACACTATTTGAATAGCTAAAATAAGCCATAGCTCATTACTAGACATGGCTATTATTCATTTAAAACACATGAAGAGTCATTTGCTAAATCATCACCCTTCCACACACATGTTACATTTTAAACATACAAGGAAAAGGGAATACACATATCACATTTAAACACTTCGTAATCATTTCAACATAATGTGCCACACATGGCCTCGCAATCCACACGATTGTGGTAATTTCACAACCCAGTCTCCCTCCTCACTTGCACCGTACCACAAAACCTCGAACGCTCATAATTTTCTTCCTCAAACCACCCAACTACCAACTCGATTCATCGATTTATTAATCACATCATATTATCATATTAATTTATGTAAAAGAGAGGAGAGTTTAGGCCCTTACCTGAGCAACCAGCATCATTCAGCGAAGTGTTACAAATAGCCACATTTATTCATAATTCGACAATACTTTATTCAGTAAATCAAACATAATTCCATGCTAATCATAAACGTTGCATTTCGAAGTAATTTTCCCTAAGCATGAATGTACTAAAAAGAGTTCGAATTTATTTCGTTGACACACATAATACATTAGCTAGTCCAATTCGAATGGAAGCTAAACACGTTAAACTAACTTCGATTTTAATTTCGTTTTAAACATTAACTCATTAATTAGGCATAATTCATTTTTCAAGCGCGATCTAACACGTATCGATTCGAAGAGTCATTCATTGCCTCGGAATTACATTTCAAGCCTATTTAAGTCGTTTTAGCATAACATGATTCGAGTTATTATCAGGCAACGAGTTTGCACATGCATCAATTCAGGTATTACTGAATGTGCGGTTACAGACTATAACAATTCCTGTGCATTTCTAAGCTGAAAATTTACTGATTCAAAACATGCATACTGACGGCAGTGAGCAAGGTCTGTGGGTGCGGTCTGGGCGTGCATAAATAGGTTTGAAATTACCAGGCATCGCATTTTCAATCAATCCCTGACATTTCTAACTACTTAAGCTAACCTTAATCTGACATGCAACATCATTCTGCTGAAATCATACTTGAAAACAACAACAGCAGCTTAGGAGAGGAGAATCACTCACCTGAAACTGCTTAATTACCCACTCAATTGGCAGTAATTCACGCCCAAACCCTTTTCAATTCGTCCTTGGTTCAGCTATACCTAGAACCGAAACCCTAGCTTCGATTTGGTCGCGGTTTGGGGTTGTCTGGGGTCGAATTCGACCCCCAGATTTATAGAGGAGGTGGAGGGAGTCGTGGCTCGCCGGAATCCGGCACGTGGGTGGTGGTTTTTAGGCGTTAGACGCGTGGTTGGAGAGCTGACTCATTCGTGTGACGTGGGGGAAGGAAAACTGGCAGTGGTTGGGTGGCTGGCGATGCGTGGGTGAGGCTAGACAGCTCCTCTTCTCGCCGGCAACACGTGACGGCTGGCGGTGACGCCAGGCGGCGACCGGTGGCCCGAGAGAGAGAGAGAGAGCGAGAGCGTAGCAGACAGAGAGAGCGAGGTGCGAGAGAGAGGAAGGGGAGGGGGGTCGGGTTCTCTGTCCCCTGTTAACGTGCCCCCTTCCCTTTTTGTTTATTTTTTTTTAACTCAATTAACATCATTCAACTGAATCCCGATCCCGTACTTGCTAAAGGTTAGGCTAAACCCGAATCAAAACGACCCACAATCAACATTTCAGTTTAAATTTTGGGATTCAACCAAGTAAAACGAAAAACGATTTTAAAAACTCGGTTTAGCGTTGCTTCAATAATTTTATAAATAAGTAGCGTCAATGATAACATTAGTCAAATAATCGTCCCTTTTATTGAAACTAGTCGTTAAAAACTCACACGGTTGATTTAATACTTTCGTCGAATAACAAATTAAAAGCAACTGGTAAAATTAGCAACTAAACAGTTAGTCAGTAATAGCATGAAAGCATGGCCCTTACACTCTCCCTCCTTTAAAAGGATTTCGTCCTCGAAATTTGCTCACCTGGTGAAAATAATGCGGGATATTTCTCACGCATTTCACTTTCTAACTCCCAAGTTACTTCTGCCACCTTGTGATGTTTCTATAACACCTTAACATAGGGCATGCTCCTATTTCTGAGCTTCTTTTTCGTCTTCTCCAAAATCCGAATGGGTTCTTCTATGTAAGTAAGACTTTCCTTGACTTGTAAGGGCTCATATCGAACGATATGATCCGGATCTGAGGCATACTTCCGAAGACTGGATACGTGAAATACATCGTGAATGCCTTGCAATGAGGGTGGTAAGGCTAATCGATATGCAACCGATCCCACTTTCTGTAAAATTTCGAATGGCCCGATGAATCTTGGGCTGAGTTTTCCTTTTTGTCCAAACCTTATGCTTCCTTTAAGTGGAGATACTCTGAGGAACACATGATCTCCAACTTCGAATTCTAATGGCCTTCTCCTATTGTCCGTGTAGCTCTTTTGTCTACTCTGTGCAGCTTGTAACCTCTTGCGGATTGTCTTGATTGTTTCGATCGTTTGATCGATTAGGTCAACTTTGGACGGTTCCCTTTCTCCAACTTCATTCCAACAAATTGGAGTTCTACAACGCCTACCATATAATGCCCCGAAAGGAGCCATGCCTATACTTGCGTGGTGACTATTATTATACACAAACTCAATCAGAGGCAAGTTATGATCCCAAGTTCCAGCGTAATCAAGTGCACAGGCCCTCAACATGTCCTCCAAGGTTTGAATGGTTCTCTCAGATTGACCTTCCGTTTGAGGATGGAAGGCCGTACTTAAACGTAGTTCTGTGCCCATTGCTCTTTGAAAACCATGCCAGAAGCGAGATACAAACTTGGTATCGCGATCTGACACAATACTGAGTGGTACACCATGCAGTCTAACTATCTCCTTAATGTATAGGTTCGCTAGTTGTTCAGAGGTGAAAGTGGCCTTGATGGGTAAGAAGTGTGCGGCCTTGGTCAATCTGTCAACTATAACCCACACACTGTCATGCTGTCTGATGGTTTTGGCATTGTAATCATGAAATCCATGGTGATATGTTCCCATTTCCATTCGGGAATTGGCAAAGGTTGTAGTAAGCCTCCAGGTCTCTGATGCTCGGTTTTCACCCGTTGGCACGTAAGGCACCGAGCCACGTATTTTGCAATGTCCCTTTTCATACCATTCCAGCAGTAATGGGTTTTCAAGTCATGGTACATCTTCGTACTTCCAGGGTGTACAACAAGTGTGGAATTATGCGCTTCTTTTAACAACTCCTCCTTGAGAGCTGAGATGTTTGGTACACACAGTCTATCCCTATACCAGAGTACTTCATTTTTGATGAAAAACACCTTATTCCTTCCTTCTTCCAACCCTTTCTTTATTTTCATGAGTTCAGGGTCATTCTTCTGCTGTTGCTTAATCGTTTCGATCAATGGCGAAGAGACTTGAAGCGCTGCCAAGTAGCCTTGATTTCCTGACCGCACTACCTCTTTTTGTAGCACGTCGAGCTCCCTTAGGAGTCTCTTTTCTTGTGTAAGTAAACAGGCTACAGACCCTATGGATTTTCTACTTAGTGTGTCAGCCACCACGTTTGCTTTTCCAGGGTGATATTTGATCTCCATATCATAATCCTTAAGGAGTTCTAGCCATCTTCTTTGTCTCATGTTTAACTCCTTTTGAGTAAAGATGTATTTCAAGCTCTTGTGGTCAGTGTATACTTCACACCTTACTCCATAGAGATAATGATGGAGACCATCCAACCAAACCTTCAAAAGCCATTGCCAATGATCCTTCCCCTGTTAGGGAGTCCAAGAAGGCCAAAGGAGTTCATGCCATAGTCAGAAATCGTGTGCACAAAGAAGAAAGTGAACTGCCTAGTTCATACCGTGCCTGACCCGGATTTGCTTCTTTGTTGGAGCAAAATGCAGAAGGGGAAATTTCCTGCACGCACCACCCCCTTAAAGCTTAAGATCTTAGCTTTCCAACAAGACCTTTTGCAAAGCATTTGGAGTCCATTTGGTCAGTCAACCAAGCCAAAACCTGAGACAGCGCACTGCAGGGCGCAATCCAGCACAGTCCGAAATAAGGCCCTAATTGGTTGACTTCATCAACTCCAACTTTTGTCAAATTTTACAGCATGAAAGGGGACACAAATATTTATCAGGTCATGGGTTCAAATCCCATCCAAAGCACCCCCTTGTATTGGTATTAACCAGCCAAAAGGACAAGAGAAACACCCCTTTACCCGGTTCTTCCCAAACCGGTACAAGGGTCTGATTTTCTTGGGTTTTGCTTGTCCCCTTGCCTCCCTACTTGCTGAATGAGTCATGTTGCTGCATCCTACGATCATTGTAAGCTTGACACCTCATTTGGGAGGTATTATACCCCTAATGAGGTCGATTAAGCTAGTAGTGAGGTGTTTAGCTAGCATTGGTTGACTAGATCTGTAACTCTTCCCCAAATGTACTTAGCTATTGATTTTGCTGCTTGGAAGGGGAGGGGAGTTCGGCCATCAAGCTTAAAAACCCAGCTTGGCCTTCATTTTCAACATAACTTTGAATGAATGAGCTTGTGAGTTTTCAAACTCTTTCCACAAAAACTCCTAGTGTTATATCTTGAGCTTGGCAACTCAAGTGGGTCTCTAGGTCTTCTTAATTCAACTAAGAAGGTGATTAAATTCTGTAACTTAGTTGAAGGAAGAAGCTTTGCCCAAGTGTGCAAACCAAGGTGGGTTATCATCACCCTTGCTAGTCCACTTGATCTATCTTGGTTATTGGTTCTCCTTTCTTGCTTCCTTCTCAAATGCATTCTTGATTCACTTTAGCAAATACTTGCCTTAGTGAAGCTTGAATACATCAACTTGGTATCAGAGCTTAGGCTACCTTTCTTGGCCAAGCGCCCTTTGCCCAAACACGTCCAAACGCCAAACCCACAAAAACAACCCAAACACTCCACCACGAAATTTGCAGCCGTGCCTAAGCAGAGACTCCGCACTGGCACACCGTGCCACACCTGCACGACCGTGCCACCCCTAACCTGCAGCACCCCATTCCAGCAGCCCCGCACGGCCACCCCGTGCCACCCCACACGACCGTGCCACCTCCACTATCCCAAAATTCACCTTCAACCCGTGAGCACGCCCAGACCGTGCCTCACCACCCGACCGTGCCTTCCCCTTTTCATCCCAAAACACCAAGTTCCCTCTACAAAATCACCATGTCCACTAGCCTTACCCCTACTCAGGTGGCTGAACAAGCTCATAGGGAGAAAGCCGAACTTGAGGCTCGAGTCAAGTACCTTCAACGGCAACTTGGCCAACTTATGGAAGAAAAGAGGCGACACCAATGGGGCTCTAGAAGTTCAAGCAAGCATGGGGACTCGGACGACTCCGAGGGAAGCAACCCCTTTGGAGATTCAAGCGAAGAAGAGCAAGGTAGACGTCCCCGCCGACATCAAAAGCAACATGAACGAGGTTATGGAGATTTCAAAGTTGATATCCCGGAGTTTGAAGGACAACTTGATCCGGATATTTTCCTCGAGTGGTTGCAAACTGTGGAGCGAGTCTTTGAGTACAAAGACATCCCGGAAGGCAAAAAGGTAAAACTAGTGGCATTGAAACTTCGCAAATATGCATCTATTTGGTGGTCCAATGTGATGTCTAAGAGAGTTAGAAAAGGGAAGAGTAAGATTAAGACTTGGGAGAAAATGAAGTCCAAACTAAGAGCCCAGTTCTTCCCCCCACACTATCTCCAAGATAATTTTCTCAAACTCCACCACCTCAAACAAGGCCCCAAGAGTGTGGAAGAGTATACTAGGGAGTTTGAACAACTCCTCTTGAAATGTGATTTGAGGGAGGATGACTCTCAAACCTTGATTCGCTATTTGAGTGGACTTGATGAACAAATTGCTCATATTGTTGAACTACACCCTTACACATCCCTTGATGAGCTAAGTGCTTTAGCCCACAAGGTCGAAATGCAAAAGAAGCTCAAAGGCAAGAGTCCCACCTCCAAACCTACTCCACGGCCTTACGGTTTCCAAAACCCTCCATGCACTCCTCAAAATTCCTTCCCATCTCCAGGCTCGAAACCCCCCACAAAACACCACTCCACAAACTCCCTCCAAACAACCACCCCCAAAACCCTCTAGTAAAGTCCGGTGTTTTCGTTGCCAAGGCCTTGGACACCATGCTTCCGAGTGTCCCAACACGAGAATGGTTTCTCTAGCCGAGTATCAAGCTTCCCTAGAGGAGCTAGGAGAGGAGGTAGAGAAGAGGGAGGAAGAGAAGGAGGTCTATTTGAATGAAACCATAGAGAAGGTTGAAGAGGGCCCGGATGAAGGAGAACTTTTGGTCATTCGGAGGACCTTGAGTGGTCTAGCTTCCCATGATGAGCTTGAACAAAGAGAATCCATCTTCCGTACAAGATGCACCGTAGGCGGCAAGGTGTGCTCCCTTATCATTGATGGGGGAAGTTGTACGAACGTGGCCTCACAATCCATGGTGAACAAACTCAAACTTCCGGTGACTCCCCACCCAAAGCCATACACCATCCAATGGCTCAATCAAAACCAAGGTCTGCAAATCTCGTCTCTGTGCCTCTTATCCTTAGGCATTGGGAAAACTTATAAAGACGAGATTTGGTGTGACATTATCCCCATGGGTGCGTGCCATGTCTTGTTGGGTCGCCCTTGGCGCTTTGATAGGAGCGTCACGTATGATGGCCACATGAACACTTACACCTTCACCAAAGATCACAAAAGGATCACCCTCACTCCCATCAAACCAACCGCCCCCTCCAAATCCAAGGCAAGCTCACAAAGAGATGTCTTTCTCACTACCCTCCTCAAATCCCAAAAGCATGAGTTCGCACCTCACAAGAAAAGAAAAAAACTCATTTTCAGCCTGGGGACCTAGTATCGGTCCAATCGAGGAAGGAGAGATTTCCTAACAAGAGGAAATCCAAATTAATGCCAAGATCGGATGGGCCTTTCGAAATCTTTGAGAAGGTTGGCCCAAACGCTTACAAAGTTGACCTCTCCGGTGATTATGGGGTGCCCGCCACCTTCAATGTGGCCGACTCGATCCCTTGCTATCATGAAGATGGAGAGTCGTCGAGTTTGAGGCCAAACTCCAACCAACCCGGGGAGAATGATGGAGACCATCCAACCAAACCTTCAAAAGCCATTGCCAATGATCCTTCCCCTGTTAGGGAGTCCAAGAAGGCCAAAGGAGTTCATGCCATAGTCAGAAATCGTGTGCACAAAGAAGAAAGTGAACTGCCCAGTTCATACCGTGCCTGACCCGGTTTTGCTTCTCTGTTGGAGCAAAATGCAGAAGGGGAAATTTCCTGCACGCACCACCCCCTTAAAGCTTAAGATCTTAGCTTTCCAACAAGACCTTTTGCAAAGCATTTGGAGTCCATTTGGTCAGTCAACCAAGCCAAAACCTGAGACAGCGCACTGCAGGGCGCAATCCAGCACAGTCCGAAATAAGGCCCTAATTGGTTGACTTCCTCAACTCCAACTTTTGTCAAATTTTGCAGCATGAAAGGGGACACAAATATTTATCAGGTCATGGGTTCAAATCCCATCCAAAGCACCCCCTTGTGTTGGTATTAACCAGCCAAAAGGACAAGAGAAACACCCCTTTACCCGGTTCTTCCCAAACCGGTACAAGGGTCTGATTTTCTTGGGTTTTGCTTGTCCCCTTGCCTCCCCACTTGCTGAATGAGTCATGTTGCTGCATCCTAGGATCATTGTAAGCTTGACACCTCATTTGGGAGGTATTATACCCCTAATGAGGTAGATTAAGCTAGGTAGTGAGGTGTTTAGCTAGCATTGGTTGACTAGATGTGTAACTCTTCCCCAAATGTACTTAGCTATTGATTTTGCTGCTTGGAAGGGGAGGGGAGTTCGGCCATCAAGCTTAAAAACCCAGCTTGGCCTTTCATTTTCAACATAACTTTGAATATATGAGCTTGTGAGTTTTCAAACTCTTTCCACAAAAACTCCTAGTGTTATATCTTGAGCTTGGCAACTCAAGTGGGTCTCTAGGTCTTCTTAATTCAACTAAGAAGGTGATTAAATTCTGTAACTTATTTGAAGGAAGAAGCTTTGCCCAAGTGTGCAAACCAAGGTGGGTTATCATCACCCTTGCTAGTCCACTTGATCTATCTTGGTTATTGGTTCTCCTTTCTTGCTTCCTTCTCAAATGCATTCTTGATTCACTTTAGCAAATACTTGCCTTAGTGAAGCTTGAATACATCAGATAATGTCTCCAGATTTTTAAGGCAAACACAACCGCGGCCAATTCTAGATCATGTGTTGGATAATTCTCTTCGTAGGGCTTCAATTGGCGAGAGGCGTAAGCAATAACTCTGTCCTTCTGCATTAATACACAGCCCAGTCTCTTCTTGGACGCATCACTGTAGATTACAAATCCTTCATTGCCTTCAGGTATTGCCAATATTGGTGCAGATACCAAACGTTTCTTTAGCCCCTGAAAGCTATCTTCACACTCTGGGGTCCATTCAAATTTAGTGGTCTTCCGAAGTAGTTTGGTAATAGGTAAGGCTAGTTTTGAAAATCCTTCTACAAACCTTCGATAGTAGCCAGCTATACCTAAGTAGCTTCACACTTCGGAGATGTTTGTTGGTCTTGGCCAGTTTACGATGGCCTCTACCTTTGCCGGGTCCACCGAGATGCCATCTTTGGTTACTATGTGTCCCAGAAATTGCACCCTTTCTAACCAGAACTCATTTTTTTAAGTTTGGCATATAATTCGTGCTCCTCTAGGGTTTTCAACACCATTCGCAAGTGGTTTGCATGCTCTTCCCTAGTCTTGGAGTATACCAAGATATCATCGATAAACACCACTACAAATTTATCTAGGAAGGGCCTAAGGACTCTGTTCATCAAGTCCATAAAGAAGGCAGGAGCGTTCGTTAACCCAAATGGCAATACCAAGAACTCGTAATGCCCATATCGAGTGCGAAAAGCGGTTTTAGGCACGTCCTCCTTCTTGATCTTCAATTGATGGTACCCCGATCTCAAATCAATCATCGAGAACACCGAAGCACCAGCCAACTGATCAAATAGGTCATCAATTCGAGGAAGTGGGTATTTATTCTTGACCGTTA
Source organism: Carnegiea gigantea (assembly GCA_029747015.1). Classification (NCBI taxonomy): domain Eukaryota; kingdom Viridiplantae; phylum Streptophyta; class Magnoliopsida; order Caryophyllales; family Cactaceae; genus Carnegiea; species Carnegiea gigantea. Next base: position 712,422 of record JAKOGI010000290.1, read on the forward strand.
CCTTATTTAGTTCTCGATAGTCGATACATAACCTCAAACTCCCATCTTTCTTCTTCACAAATAGTACCGGTGCTCCCCAGGGTGAAACACTAGGCTGAATTAACCCCTTATCTAGTAACTCTTGCAACTGAGTTTTCAACTCTGCCAATTCCGCAGGTGCCATTCGATAAGGTGCCTTGGATATTGGGGCAGTTCCAGGTACTAGTTCAATGGTGAATTCGATTTCTCTGTCGGGTGGTAGCCCCGGTACCTCTCGAAACACCTGTGAAAATTCCCTCGCTATCGGAATCTCACTCAAGTCCAGTTCCTTTAGTTCTGCGACCTCAATTGCACACAAATAGCCCTGACATCCTTTCTTCAACATTTTGATTGCTTGTATAGCAGATATGATTGGAGTAATCACCTGGAGGCCACTTCCCTTGTAGGTTATCCTTTCTCCGTCCGGGGTCGTAAAGGTAACCAGTTTCTTTTCACAGTCAATGGTCACTTTATGCGTGGTTAACCAATCCATTCCTAGAATAACATCCCAACCTTGTATGTCTAACTGTACTAAGTTCGCAGGGAGGATTCTCCCGTCCAAGTGAATGGCACAGTTTTTGAAAATAACATCAGTGTAATAGGTAAAGCCTAAAGGAGTGGTTACATATAGTTGCACATTCATCTCGTCAGGCTTGTTAGCGAGTTTCTTTGCGAAGATGGGATTTACAAAAGAATGTGTGGCACCCGAATCAAACAAAACATGAGCATAAAGATGATTGATGGGGAGAGTACCTGAGATAGTGTTAATGGGGTCCTCAACCTCGTCTCCTTCTAAGCAAAACACGTGGCCACCTGCCTGTGGCCTTTTTCCCCTTCGTTGGCCTTCTGTGGCTGTATTCATGGGAGGACGACCTCTTTGTATGACAGGATTAGCCCCCGTGTTTGAACCTTGTGTGCTTCTCTGCCGGTTCCACGCCCTTTTCGGGCAATCAGCAATCTTATGGTCTGTAGCGCCGCATCCATAACATTCTCCTGTGCCGAATCTACATAAGCCAGAGTGCAGGCGCCCACATTGGTTGCAAGGTCCTACAGTTTGTCCTGCTGCAACTTGCTTGCCTTGACCCTGGTTTCTTGCGATGTTAAAGTCCCTGAATCTCTTGTTCCTCGAATCATTTGATCCATCTGGACCAAATTTTCTCTTGACTTGGCTCGATTGTCGGCTTTCAGTTTGGTTTCCTCTATAACCCGGGCTATTTTCACCGCCCGTTGGTACATCTCTTGGAAACTGGTGAAAACGTGGTCTGCTATCATCCGTTTAATCGGTCCTTTCAACCCTTGCTTGAAATGATCCATTTTCATTTCTTCTGTTGCGACCTGGTTAGGTGCAAAGCGGCTCAATTCATTGAACTTTGCGGCGTACTCAACCACACTCATTTGTCCTTGTTTCAGATGCAGGAATTCTTGCTCTTTTGCTCTCTTCATGTCTCGGGGGTAATACTGGGCGTCCATTAGAGGCTTCAACTGTTCCCACGTTAGAGCCGGTTCCCCGGCCCGGGGTCTCACCGTTCCCCAACAGAACTCAGCTTCTTTTTCGAACTGATGGGTGGCGAGGCGCACCTTGGGACCTTCAGGACAGTCCATTACTTCAAATAGGTTTTCCATTCGCCTCAACCATTCTTCGTAAGCGAGAGGATCCGTCCCGTCCCCAAACTTGGGTGGCTTCAATTTATTGAATTGGCAAATCATCTCTAAGGCGGTTGGCTCCGCCATCTGTTCTCTGCGGGGAGGCATTGCTACGCAGCTGTTCATGCAAATTTGCTTAGTTTTATATGAAAATAGATTATCAAAGACAGTTAAAAGTATGGTACAACATCAAATAGTATTTATAAATTGCGAAGCATTAGTGCGATCCTACTCAGGTCGCACAAACATCTCCTTTTCCTTATTATAACATGCATTTACATTGTACAAGGCAAAAAGGGTGATGCCCCTGCCTAAATTATTCATTTTCGAGCGTACACTAGCTATATTTTATTTAAAAACAGTGCACACATTGGCGACTCCAGGCCACATACAGCCCTAATTACCACCTGAGGAATCCTCCTCAGGAGGATCATCTACTACTGGTTCACTCGAGCCCTCTGACTCCACTGGGGCTAGCAGGTTCCATAACACGAAGGATGGAGAGTATTCCACATCAGGCGTCCCATCCACCAGTTCTATCATTCTCAGCATTGTGGCCTGCCAGCCCCGGGGGTATTGTGCACCGAAGGAATCTATCCATCGTGCCCACAGAGTGGCCACTCGCTTGTATCGTCTTGCCTGAGGATTTCCTGCGAACAAAAGTCTCATTTGACGATGTTCGATCTGATTTCTCTCTGCTATTGTGATTGGTAGTTGTTGGGTAGCGGCAGGAGCAATTAAAGCCGTGTTGATCAGTTGCATGGCGGCATCGCTCCTTCCTAAGGGGGTACTTCCTAAGGAATCCAACCGCCCTTCTGCTAATATTAGGAAGTCCACCAACCCTCTAAAAGTGAATGGTGTATAAGCTCCCCTATGTACATGGTAGAGACGGAGAATAGAAGTGACTTCGGCCCACCTTCCCGTATATGGCATCGCTCTAATCAACTTGTAAGTCCAATGGTTCTGTGTAACCCGTGTGAGTCTCCACTGGTTGCTCTTAATCATTGCTTCCCAAAATATGACTGCATTCCATGCAGCCAACCAGAAGGGTAGATACTCAAAATCATCAATACTAAAGACCATCCTGCATCACCACGCTGGGTTAGGAATGACATTATCAAGCACGTATTTGTTTGGGAGTCCTAAACTATGTTCTAGTTTGCGCACATAAGCATGTAAAATAAGCACATAGTAAGCTCAAGTAAACACTTTAAAACACATACCTTCACACATTGGTACACCTAAGGTCACATCTATATGCACATGCAACCTATGGCTCTGATACCACCTAATGTAACACCCCCTATCCCAGAGAGACGTTACACCGCCAGGATCCCCCGGGGGAGACCCCTAAGGTTGTCGTGACTGAGAATTTCCTTATATGATCACCTAACCTTAGGTTGGCTAAGGAATTCCTGGAGCAAAACTGCAAAAGTTCTGCCTAAAACTGCGACGTTTACATAATTTTGACACAAGCCGAGGGGTACGTGGAGACATTATACTAATTAATTTACATAAAACAAGAGTCCTCCATGGGGCACACCCCCGGGACTAGGGCTTATGCCCTTACAACAGCTATACAGATAGTTACAAGGTTTGCGGCTAGACCAGAGCCAGCTACATGTTTGCCATTTACATTACATCAATCAAAAGGAGGAAATGGCAGCTTCATCACATAACAGCATGGGAACACATCCTGGAAGACTGGTTGTCCGTAAGCAAGTAGCAAGCATAAGCTTTCATTCATTACCTGGGAGAGGAAGAAAAAAAAAAAAGAGGAAAGGAAATGGAGTGAGTCACTACGTGCTCAATGAGTGCCCCCTCCACTTCCTAAAGCAAACCTTTTACAAGTACTATGACCTCTAGTATTCATTCGTTAACATTCACATGGCATTCAAGTTGCGATGAGCTATGTGATACGCATTAGGGGCACTTGACCATATTATTAACACAAGGTGTTCTTAATGCAAAGAATGTTGGCATGTTAAGGATTTACTACTTGGAAAGACACCATAAGACATGAATGTGTGATGCATTAGTACTCATTCATTCAATATGCACTTTCGAACGTATAGTTACTTAACGCCATATAATGACTTGATGTAAACGTAACTATCTGAAGCAAACACGAGAACTTGACCATACATTACTTGAGATCACATAAAACAAAGCATTTTCATTCATATCGTATTACGACTCGTAGAAACTGCTCATGTTTCTTTCAATCGACCATTAGATGGCCTTCAACCTTTCTTTTCATAAAACGTTTAAGACAGCAATTGCCAACTGCGTCTCTCATTCGTAAGGAAAATACTTGTGGCATAAGATCATTACAGGGTGCTGAGTGGGTGAGATCTATTCTCGAACCCCATAGTGAGACCTAACGCTCACACATAAGCACTTACTCCTGGGATGGCTACATAAACATATTGGACCATTACCCTCGTCAGGGTCTTCTAGGGTTTCCTAGTACCAGGACGTAAGCCCTAGGCAGTCATTATTCATAACATAGTGTCCACAGCACATTATCTTAGCCAAGGAAAGCGTATGGTCGTAACGACTAGTAATTTTCCGTTTCAAACAATAAAATCATTCAACGTATAATTCCCATCTCCCTTTTGTTAAAAACGTTTCAGGGATTCCTCCCAAACACTATTTGAATAGCTAAAATAGGCCATAGCTCATTACTAGACATGGCTATTATTCATTTAAAACACATGAAGAGTCATTTGCTAAATCATCACCCTTCCACACACATGTTACATTTTAAACATACAAGGAAAAGGGAATACACATATCACATTTAAACACTTCGTAATCATTTCAACATAATGAGCCACACATGGCCTCGCAATCCACACGATTGCGGTAATTTCACAACCCAGTCTCCCTCCTCACTTGCACCATACCACAAAACCTCAAACGCTTATAATTTTCTTACTCAAACCACCCAACTACCAACTCGATTCATCGATTTATTAATCACATCATATTATCATATTAATTTATGTAAAAGAGAGGGGAGTTTAGGCCCTTACCTGAGCAACCAGCATCATTCAGCGAAGCGTTACAAATAGCCACATTTATTCATAATTCGACAATACTTTATTCAGTAAATCAAACATAATTCCATGCTAATCATAAACGTTGCATTTCGAAGTAATTTTCCCTAAGCATGAATGTACTAAAAAGAGTTCGAATTTATTTCGTTTACACACATAATACATTAGCTAGTCCAATTCGAATGGAAGCTAAACACGTTAAACTAACTTCGATTTTAATTTCGTTTTAAACATTAACTCATTAATTAGGCATAATTCATTTTTCAAGCGCGATCTAACACGTATCGATTCGAAGAGTCATTTATTGCCTCGGAATTACATTTCAAGCCTATTTAAGTCGTTTTAGCATAACATGATTCGAGTTATTATCAGGCAGCGAGTTTGCACATGCATCAATTCAGGTATTATTGAAAGTACGATTACAGCCTATAACAATTCCTGTGCATTTCTAAGCTGAAAATTTACTGATTCAAAACATGCATAATGACGGCAGTGAGCAAGGTCTGTGGGTGCGGTCTGGGCGTGCATAAATAGGTTTGAAATTACCAGGCATCGCATTTTCAATCAATCCCTTACATTTCTAACTACTTAAGCTAACCTTAATCTGACATGCAACATCATTCTGCTGAAATCATACTTGAAAATAACAGCAACAGCTTAGGAGGGGAGAATCACTCACCTGAAACTGCTTAATTACCCACTCAATTAGCAGTAATTCACGCCCAAACCCTTTTGAATTCGTCCTTGGTTCAGCTATACCCAGAACCGAAACCCTAGCTTCGATTTGGTCGCGGTTTGGGGTTGTCTGGGGTCAAATTCGACCCCCATATTTATAGAGGAGGTGGAGAGGGTTGTGGCTCGCTGGAATCCGGCATGTGGGTGGTGGTTTTTAGGCGTTAGACGCGTGGTTGGAGAGCTGACTCGTTCGTGTGACGTGGGGGATGGAAAACTGGCAGTGGTTGGGTGGCTGGCGACGCGTGGGTGAGGCCAGACAGCTCCTCCTCTCGCCGACGACACGTGACAGCCGGCGGTGATGCCAGGCGGCGACCGGTGGCCCGAGAGAGAGAGAGAGCGAGAGCGTAGCAGAGAGAGAGAGCGAGGTGTAAGAGAGAGGAAGGGGAGGGGGGTCGGGTTCTCTGTCCCCCGATAACGTGCCCCCTTCCCTTTTTGTTTATTTATTTTTTTAACTCAATTAACGTCATTCAACTGAATCCCGATCCCGTACTTGCTAAAGGTTAGGCTAAACCCGAATCAAAACCACCCACAATCAACATTTCAGTTTAAATTTTGGGATTCAACCAAGTAAAACGAAAAATGATTTTAAAAACTCGGTTTAGCATTGCTTCAATAATTTTATAAATAAGTAGCGTCAATGATAACATTAGTCAAATAATCGTCCCTTTTATTGAAACTAGTCGTTAAAAACTCACACGGTCGATTTAATACTTTCGTCGGATAACAAATTAAAAGCAACTGGTAAAATTAGCAACTAAACAGTTAGTCAGTAATAGCATGAAAGCATGGCCCTTACATCATGCTCACTTTCATCTTTAATTTTTTCCTCTTTAAAAACGTCATTCACGGCTGACGATTCGGACAAGGTAATAACCTTACGGTTCGGGCAGTCCGAGGCTATATGCCCAAGTCCTTGGCATTTGAAACATCTTCTATTGATCATGGGATTGGGATTAGGCCTATTTTGAGGAGTTTGGATCTTTTGTGGAGCTGGGGTTCTTTGTGGAAAGGAAGGGGATGGATTTTGTGGCTTGGAAATGGGATTGGAAACCCCCTTGTTAAAAGGTTGGTTTCAGGTGTATGGTTTCTGATTTTGAGGTTTAAATGGCTGCCTTGCCTTCTTTTGTCGCTCCACCTTGCGAGTCAACACACAAACATCATCAAAGGACGTGTAAGCTTGTAATTCTACCACATTAGAATACCTAGGATCAGGGCCTCCTAAGTATCTAACTATGGTTTGCTCCTTGTGTTGTTGGATATCACACTAGATTAAAAGCTTCTCAAACTCACGTGTGTACTCTTCAACACTCATGCTGCCTTGAGTAAGGTTATGGAGTTGAGAATAACAATCGTGCACGTAGGTAGGAGGAAGAAATCTAGCCTTAAGCTTGGATTTCATCTTTTCCCTCATACGGATTCTAGGCTTTCTTTCTCTAACCTGTTTTGCACTCAAGTTTGTCCACCACAAAGATGCATACTTTCTAAGTCTTAAGGCCACTAACTTGACCTTCTTATCTTCAGGAACATCTTTATACTCAAAAACCCTCTCAAGAGTATGCAACCAATCAAAAATTTCTTCAAGGTCAAGCTTACCTTCAAATTCAGGAACTTCAACTTTGAAATCGTTGGTATTTGCTTGCATCTGAGGTTCGGCCCTTTTCATTCTAATTGGTTCATCCTCACTAGATGAATCAACTTCATGACTAAAGACTTATTCTTGCCTTCTTAGTTCGGATTGAAAGGTTTCTACACTCATTTTCTGCTTTTGCTTCAAAACCGTACCAAGTTGCTCTCCTAGATACTCATTTTATGCTTGAATTTCTTGGTTTCGTTAAGTATCCTCTTGAATCTTCTTAGCCAACAACTCATTCTGTCTCATCAAGGCTTTAAACCTCTCTTCCAAAGTCATACTTGTTGAACTCATGTTGCTCACGGATTGTGTTTGCACTCAAACTATAATTGTGTTTAGGAATGGATGAATGAACGAATCTTGGAAGGGGATAGGCATACCAGGCCAAGAAGAAACGTAAGCTCTAATACCAAATATGATGTATCTTAAAGGGGATGAACGAAAACTCAAGCTAGAATTCAAGAACTAAGAATTTAGTAAACTGAATTCAAGCTAAGTTAAGCAAACCCGTAGGATAATCAATTAAAGAATGATAGTTCTAAACCTTTGTTTGGATATAGAAATACCACCAAACTCTAATTTAGGGTCCTTAAACTTTGATTAAGATATAAAAACACCACTTAAACAAAGATTAGGACTTACTTGATCACCACGTTAATCGACCCAATTAAGGATAAGCAAGTGAAGTATTTGGAGTGTCCGAAAGCTAAGTGCTCTCAAACTAGTTTTTCATTCAAGTGAGTAATGAAATCCAAAAGGCTATGAGTTACATCTTTAATACAAACCTAGCTAGCACCTAAGCAAGCAAGCAGCTGCTGAGGTTTCCTTCCAAAGGAGGAAATGTGTTAACTTAAGCAAATCCTTATGGTTAGCACTAAACAGAATACTAACTCACTTAACTTAATCTAATTACAATCAAAATGAAAAGGAAAGCAAGACAAATGATGTTTGCAACCTTAATTACATGTAATTAGACTTAATAGAATTAGAATACTAAGAAAAGAAAAGAAAAGCAGCCATAAAGTAACATTGCTTTTTGGCTAGCCAATCCGCGTGAAGAGACATCTTTTCTTCCTTTTGCTTCTCATTGGTTTCTTCCCAAAATGCTGAAACTTGCAGCTTATGATGGTATTTCTAGAGATCTTAAAGAGTGTGTGAAGCTAGCAAGCAAGCAATCAGCCAAGGAAACCTACGGATGAAGGAAAACCATAGCTGCTGCAGAACCAAGTTCTAGGAGCAAAATAAACCCGATTTTCTGACTTCTTTAAACCCAACCAAAAATGGTCATGATTCTGATTTTAGGTGATGGGGGGAAACCTTTGGGTGTGTACAAACACCCCCGGTAAGAAATCAAGGTTAAATCATGTCTAAGTTGAAGAATTCCACTAAAATATTTAACCGTGTAGTTTTGGACCAAAACTGGCAGGTTGGACAAAATGCCTTGATCTCTTAACTTCGGTTGTGCATGATTGGAATTTAATGCTTAGACCCGAAAGTAGACATCATGAGGAACCCAAAAATGTAAAAATATCAAACTTAAGCCATAATGTAACTTAAGTAATGAGATGAACAAAACCGGGCACATTCATGCCATACAACCCAGTTATTTCAGTTTGGCTCTTTTCCACAATCTGAGCCATTGCTTGGAGCTTTCCACAATCGGGGCCTATGATAACCTCTTCTTCTTTTTCTTCCAAGCTTTCCTCTTCTTCATGTTCATGCTCCTCAAAAGAAGCTTGGTACTCAGCCAGGGAAACAATCCTCTTGTTAGGACAATCAGATGCAAAATGTCCCATACCTTGACAGCGGAAACACCGAACTTGGTCTTTTGGCCGTGAGGGCACTTTTGTGGGAGGTGGAGGGGTGATGGGAGGGACACTTTTGGCGGGTGAGGGGGTTTGAATTTGTGGGGGAAAGTAAGGTAGTTCTTGAGAAAAAGGACGGGAAGGAGTCTTGGAAAAGATGCTCTTTTCCTTAGTCTTCTTTTGTTGCTCTACCTTATAGGCTAGAGAACGCAAATCATATAGGGATGAATAGGGTTGCAACTCAATTACATGAGTAATTGATTCATCAAGACCACTCGAATATCTTACAAATGTTTGTACATCATCTTCTTTCAAATCACACTTGAGGAGGAGTTGTTCAAACTCCCGAGTGTATTCTTCCACACTCTTGGATCCTTGCTTGAGGCGATGGAGTTTCAGATAATTATCTTGCACATACTGAGAGGGAAGAAACTTGGCCTTGAGTTTTTCTTTCATTTTGGCCCACGTTCTAATTTTCCCTTTCCCACTTCTTGCTCTTTTCGCTCCAAGGTTAGCCCACCAGATTGAAGCATATTTGCGGAGTTTAAGGGCTATGAGTTTTACCTTCTTGTCCTCCGGGATGTCCTCATATTCAAAGATCCTCTCAATGGTGTGCAACCAATCGAGAAATAAGTCCGGGTTCAAGTTGGCCTTCAAATTCGGGGATGTCAATTCGGACACCACCAATATTGCTTCCTTGCCTTCGTCTCCTTGGGGCTTCTTCGTCACTAGAATTGGCTCGGGATTGAAGGACTTCTTCCTCAGATTCGACCACCGGTTCATGAGGATGAGAGGGAGTGGGGCTATGAACCCACCTTCGTTTTTCCTCCAAAAGTTGCCCAAGTTGAGTTCGAAGATAAGTGACTTGAGCTTCTAACTCTTCCACACGTGCTTGGTCGCTTCTTATGGACTTTGTAGACATGTTGGAGATGCTTTGAAGGAAGAATATGCAGCAGGGAAAGTGGTACGATCGTGCAAGGGGGCACGGGCTGGCCGTTCTATGCTTCGACTTGAGGAAATGCAGAAAAGCAGGGTGGCACGGTCGTGCTGGTAGGCACGGGGGCACCGTGCTGCGTCTCGACTTGAAGATTTCTGGAAAATGAATATGGCACGGTCGTGTGGTATGGCACGGGGGCACCGTGCGAAATTTCTGGCCTGTGGACACTGGATGTTCACGGTTTTTTTTTTTTAAAATGTATTTGGGTGTGATGTGGGTCACTTTAAAACCTTTGCTCTGATACCAATTGATGTATATGTGGGTGGTAAGTGAACCAAATCAAACTCAAACAAAATCCAAACAAGAATCAAACCAAAGAAAAGTGAATATGGAAGATAGATTGAGATGGATCGAAGAATAATAACAAAAGAGGACAAAGGGATAAACAAGACCTTGCACTTGAGATAATCCTTCATGGAGCCACTCAAGGACTTGATCTTGGGCAAATCCTCTTGTCTTCACCAAGGAATCACTCCAATTGGAAAAGAAAAGAGAACCTAGAACACCACTTGAACTTGCCAAAATTCAAGATATAGAACTAGGGATTTTTTTTGGACACAAATGAGAATCACTCTCAAGGTGTTTGTACTATTCTTGGAAAAGCTTACAACTCTGAATTCCAAATGCAACTACATAACCCACCTATTTATAGGCTAAACAAAGATAACCAAAAGACTTAAAAACTCCTAGCAATTAAAACTAGAAAATTGAAAAGGCTTGGAAAATGGAAAAGACTCAACATAAAGGGGTGGGGAGGTTACAAAGAATATTCTAGGCTTCCAATCAGCTGAAGACATCCATCTAGAACACTCCAAGTCGTGCATGATGTCATCCACATGATGTCATGTAACCAAAGTCTCTTCATTTGTCCAGCATTTAGTCCTTGCAGCAGCCTCCACTTCAACTGAGTGTAACTCTCAGCACACACGTCCAAATTAGGTGATTCTGGGCTTGTTGGAAATCCCTGGAAATCTATTTTCCAGAATGGGCTCATTTGCTCAATTTGGATAAGTAGATCAAAAGTTATGGTCTGAATATTACACCTATATCAAAACTGGACTGGAGCAGGACATGTCTTCCGCAGGGATGAATCAGGCACCAATTCTTCCGGAAGGAATATGAGTTTTATCCAGATTTTCGCCACTTGCTTGACTTCTTCATGGTGTCTAAGGTCCTTGAACTCACATAATAAGAGAAAATATGAGAGTTCCCATGCACGCTCTTGTTTGACACTTTTCTTCTTGGAAGTTGACCTTAAATAAAAATGATGCATATGGGAATATGCATCACTTAAGATGTTAGCTTTCAGGTCCAAGCATTCAAAGTCAATCATGCACCGTCGAAGTCAAGGGATCAAGGAATTTTGTTCAACCTGCAAGTTTTAGTCCGAAACGGCATGGTAAAATGTTTTACAAAAAATCTCCTACTTAAACATGATTTAACCTTGATTTTTTTGCACGGGGGTTTGTACACACCCTAAGGATTCACCCCATGGCCTAAAATTAAAATCATGCTCACTTTTGATTCGTGGAAACAAGGGCACAATACCGGGCTAAAAACTTTTTCTAATAGCCCAGTAAGCTGCTGCGTGTCTTTCCTCTTCAAGAGGGTTTCCTCAGCTGGTTGCTCGATTGTTAGCTTCATTCATGATTCAAGATTGCCAGAAACACAATTATTCACTACAGACAAGCCTTGGAAAGAGCCTAGCCAATGAGAAAACAAAGGAAGAATTAGCACCATGCATTCTGATTGGCCAGCCGAAAAGGGAGCATGCTTTATGGCTGCTTTTCCCCACTTCTTTGCTAGTAAACTAATGTATTAGCTTAATTAAAGTGTATTAAAGTTAAATACATTATTTTTTTTGCTTTCCTTAATGTTCTAGGTGTAATTAGTTTAGTTAAGCAAGCATGTAAGCTAGTTTAGCCTTAACCGCATATATTAGTTTGTTTAAGACATTTCCTTCCTAGGGAGGAAACCTCATTCTAGCTTGTATACTGCCTAGTTGCTTGCTTGGTCGTGTATTAATGCCTTACCAAGGCTCATTTTGCAAACTGAACTTGAATATTAAATGAAAACCAGAATTGAGAGCACTTTGCTTTCGTTCCCCTAAATACTTCACTTACTTATCCTTAATTTGGTCGATTAAGGTGGTGATCAAGTGAGTCCTAAACATTAATTAAGTAGTGTTTATGTATCTTAATCACAGTTTAGGGACCCTAAACTAAAGTTTGGTGGTGATTCTATATCTAAACAAGAGTTTAGTCTATCCTTTATTCAAACATTCTGATGTATGTCTCAAGGGAAAGGAGCCCAAAGAATCACACACCAAAAAGGGAAGCAAGAAACCAAGTATATGTCACGGGTAGGGGAGGCACAGTCGTGCCTGGTAGCACGGTCTAACCGTGCCAAAGTTCGGTCCCACAACAATGAAAGCTGGAAAATGAAGAACTGAAGTGGCACGGTTGTGCCTTTCAGCAGGGGGGACCGTGCCAATATTCTGCCCGGCCGTGCTTAGGAATGCTCTTTTGCGCAGTTTGGGAAGGTTTTGTGTTTGCTTGTTTTGCAAGGCCTTTTGTGGGATTCCAATGCTTGGCTTTGGCTAACTGGGGAAGTGGGAAGGTAGTAGTATTGAGAATGAATGGTGAAGATTCAAGGCAAAGGATTATAAGCTCAAAAGATTAAGCTAATAACCAAACCTTAAACCCAGTTGTTATGAATGAGATTAGGATAGACTAAGCTTTGAATGGATACAGAAACACCACCACTCATAAGCTTAGAGCCCTTAATCTTGATTAAGATACAGAATACACCACTTAATCAAGGTTAAGACTTGACTTGAACACCACCTTAATTGGCTAGATTAAGGATAAGCAAGGTTTAGCAAAGTAAGAAAGCAATGCTCTCAACTTCTTCTTTGATTTAATCTGAGTTGTGTCCTACAAAATGGAAAGTGAGGGCTTATATACTCAGCAGAGGAAGGCAAGCAAGTAAGCACACAACCAACTAAGCACACACCTAGCCTTTCCTTAGCAAGTAGAAAAGGTATTAGGACAAAGCTAATTCGGTTTAGCATAACCGGTACAATCAAGCTCTTCAAATTACATCCAAATCAAAAGGAAAACAATACTAATGACTTGGATTACATTATACAACTCTTTCTATGCCTGATTGAAGAAGATCTCAGCAAACCAATCACAAAAGCAAAGCTGAAAAGGTGAAGTGCTTTACGGCTAGCCAATGGCATTCAAGAACATAATATCTTGTTTTTGCTTCCTCATTGGCCGTTCTTTTCAAGGTTGCAGCTCATCATGGACTCTTTGGAAGGTGTGCCCAGCCTTGTAAGACGTGCCATGTCAGTTGGAGAGGAGAAAATCCAATGGAGAAGGCAAAATAAAACCGGGTGTCAAACCGGGTCCTTGGAACAGTTTTAACCGGTTTTTGGGACTGAATGTAATCTTAACAAAAGTGGTGATAATTGTGATTGTAAACATGGGGGAAAAGTTTAGGATGTCTATAAACCCCCCATCCAAGAGATTAAGGTTAAACATGGTTTAGATGGACCAACCAGCTTCAAACTTTAAACCGCGCAGATTAGGAGCAAATCTAACCGGTTTTGGAAATGGCTTTGAATCTCCCCTTAAACGTGTGTGTGACCAAAATGTAATGCTTGGACATGTTAGGGGACTTATTAAGGATCTCCAAAATGCAAAAATAAAGGACATAAGCCATCATCTGGCTTAGGAAATCAGATGCACAATACTAGGTAATTTCAGGATGTCCAACCCGTGTGTATCTCCTTGAATGTCTTGGACTTTCTGGACCATGGCTTGAACTTTGAAGCTAGTAATGGACCTTGGATGACTTGGGGGATCCCCCTCATTGTTACTGGTGGTGGGGACTGCATCATCCTCTCCTTGTTGGGAAGATTTGATCCTCAAATCGGTAAGGTACTCGTCTTCATGATAGGGTTGTAAATCAGCTACATTGAATGTGGCTGACACTCCATAATCACCTAGCAAATCAACCTTGTAAGCATTATCATTAATACGTTCTAATACCTTAAATGGACCATCAGCTCGAGGCATGAGCTTGCTTTTCCTTCTGGTGGGGAATCTCTCCTTTCTGAGGTGGATCCATACAAGGTCTCCAGGTTGAAATGCAATCTTTCTCCTATGCTTGTTGGCTTGAGCTTGATAGGCTTCATTGGACTTTTCGATCTTGCTTCTCACCAACTCGTGCACCTTCTTGATCTGTTCTACCCTGGCAGCCGCATCTGGATGTGGCTTCTGATCAAAGGCTCGTGGAATGAGATCAAGTGGTCATAGGGGATCAATCCCATAGACCACCTTGAATGGTGAATGACCAGTAGCCCTGCTTGGGGTCCTGTTATAAGCAAACTCTGCATGGGGTAAAAGCAAATCCCAAGCCCTGGTGTGAGGTTTAATCAAAGCCCTTAAGAGAGTCCCTAAAGTTCGATTAGTAACCTCAGTCTGTCCGTCAGTCTGTGGGTGACAGGTGGTACTGTACTTCAGCTTAGTACCTAGCTTCTTCCACAAGGTGACCCAGAAATGACTTAAAAACTTAGTATCCCTGTCAGAAACAATTGACCTCGGGATTCCATGCAGTCTAGCTACCTCCCTGAAATTCAACTCAGCTATATGCGTAGCATCATTAGTCTTATTACATGGAATGAAATGAGACATCTTAGAAAACCTATCAATAACAACAAAAATAGAGTCGTTGTTTCTTTGCGTCTTAGGTAATCCAAGAATAAAGTCCATACTTACATCAACCCATGGTGAAATGGGAATTGGCAAGGGAGTATACAAACCATGAGGTAGTGAATGGCTTTTTGCTATCTGACATGTACCGCATCTCTTAAGTATGTCCTGTACGTCTCGTTCCATAGCCGGCCAAAAGTAATGTTCTCTTAGCATCATAACAGTCTTGTTCTCACCATAATGCCCGGCTAATGACCCTCCATGCACTTCTCTAATCAGTAGCTCTCGAGTGCTGCATTTTGGAACACACAGTCGTGTCCCCTTGAATAAAAAACCCTCCTGGACATGGAAATCTCCTTTGGGATGCTTCAAACAATCAGCATATAATGTCCCAAAGTCCTCATCATCATCATACAAAACCTTTAGATGCTCAAAACCAAGTATGCAAGCATCTAACTGAAATAACAACAGATACCTCCTGGATAGAGCATCGGCACCCTGATTGAGTTTACCTGACTTGTGCTTGATAGTGAAATGATATGACTGCATAAACTCAACCCACTTAGCATGCCTGGAGTTTAATTTATGCTGCCCTTGTATATACTTCAAAGCTTCATGGTCAGAATGCAAGATAAACTCACTAACAATGAGATAATGACTCCAATGCTCTAAACACCTCACAATAGCATAAAACTCTTTATCATAAGTGGAGTATTTTCTTCTGGACTCACATAACTTCTCACTGAAGAAGGCTAGAGGTTTACCTTCTTGTGTAAGAACTCCACCAATACCTACACCGGAGGCATCACATTCAACTTCAAATATCTTACTAAAGCAAGGGAGCGCAAGGACCGGTGCCTGAGTAAGCTTGGCCTTGATATCTTCAAAAGCTGACTGTGCTTTAGTAGTCCACACAAATGATGTTCCTTTAATCACTTCAGTCATGGGAGCCATTATGGTACTGAAACCACGAATGAATCTCCTGTAAAATGAAGCTAAACCATGAAAAGATCTAACATCATGAATACTCTTAGGTATAGGCCAAGACCGAATGGCCTCCACCTTACCCTCATCAACTTTGATACCAGCTTCAGTAACAATGTAACCAAGAAAGGTAACTTCAGGAGTGAAGAAGGAACATTTCTTAAGGTTACCATACAATTTCTCCCGCTCTAAAACAAGCATAATCTGGGTTAGATGATCTTGATGCTCATGCTCATTCTTAGAGTAGACCAGAATATCATCAAAGTAAACTACTACAAACTTGCCAATGTATGGTCTAAACACCTGATTCATCAGTCTCATGAAAGTACTGGGTGCATTAGAAAGACCAAAAGGCATTACCAACCACTCGTAGAGGCCACCTTTGGTTTTGAAGGCTGTCTTCCATTCATCACCTTCTCTAATTCTGATCTGGTAGTAGCCACTTCGAAGATCAATCTTCGAGAACACCTTCGAGCCATATAACTCATCGAGCATATCTTCAAGTCTCGGTATTGGATACCTGTACTTGATTGTAATTTTGTTAATGGCTCTGCTATCAACACACATTCTCATTGCTCCATCCTTCTTTGGTACCAGAAGGGCTGGAACAGCACATGGACTCAAAGACTCTCGAATCAAGCCCTTTTCCTGCAATTCTGCAACTTGTCTTTGAATCTCATTAGTATCCTTTGGATTCATCCTATAGGCTGGTTTGTTTGGTAGGATGGAACCAGGGATAAGATCAATGTGGTGTTGGATGTCTTTTTGGGAGGTAAACCCGTTGGGATGTCCTCAGGGAATACATGACAGAAATTTTCAAGGAGTGTTTTGGCTATGGGGTGAGCAGGTAGTACATACTCGGGTTCTTCTTGAACATTCAATATCCAATCTTTAGAGGCCTTGAACTCATGCTGTGATGCCTTTAAAATTGGTTCACTCGCAGTTAACAAACAATCAGTATGCTTGGATTTTTTGTGAGGCTGAATTTAGTGGAGCTGTGATGGGGATAAAGGGGCTAGGGTGATTTTCTTACTATCCTTGGAAAATGAATAAGCATTCAAGTGTCCATCATGCATGACCTTTCGATCATACAACCAAGATCTTCCCAAAAGAATATGATATGCATCCATTGGAATTACATCGCACCATAACTCATCTTGATAATTTTTACCAATGGAAAAGGAAATCAAATAACGAGAGTTCACCTGAATTCCCCTGCTTTGGTTTAACCACTGGATGTTGTATGGATGCGGATGAGTCTTGGTTTGTAGCCTGAGTTTCTCAATCATGCTTAGAGAAACCACATTAGCACAACTGCCTCCATCGATAATCAGAGAACATATCTTTCCTTGGGAGGTACATCGAGTGTGAAAGATATTCTCCCTCTGTTCATCTTTAGCTCCCTTCTGATTACTCAGAACTCTTCTCAAGACTAAGAGTTCTCCTTCATCAGCTTCTTCAATAATCTCATCCTGAGATTCTTCAGCTTCTGGTTCACTTTCTGGCTCACGTTCCTCCTCTTCAAAATCCTCCTTAACTGCGGTCCACTCAGCTAGGGTGATTACCTTCCTGTTTGGACACTCAGATGCAATATGACCAAGCCTTTGACATTTGAAACATCTTCGATTACTCATTGGATTAGGGTTAGGTCGGAATGGGGGTGCTGGAGCCTTTTGAGGAGCTGGGGTTCTTTGTGGATAAGAGGGAAAGGGTGTTTGTGGCTTTGGTGGTGGATTGGAACTCCCCTTGTTAAAGGGTTTGTTCCGTAGGAAAGGCTTGGTACCTTGAGGTTTCTGGAATGGTTTGATTCTCTTTTGTTGTTCCACTTTGTGTGCTAACACACAAACCTCATCAAAGGAAGTATAGGCTTGTAGTTCTACCACATTAGAATACCTAGGTTCAAGACCACCCAAGTATCTAACGATGGTTTGTTCTTCAGGCTCTTGTATGTCACATTTAATCATCAGTTTCTCAAACTCTCGAGTATATTCTTCAACAGACATGTTACCTTGAGTAAGATTATGAAACTAGGAGTAACAATCTTGGACATACGTAGGTGGAAGGAACCTTGCCTTTAGCTTGGCCTTCATCTTTTCCCAAGTACCAATCTTTGCTTTTCGTTCTCTAGTTCTCTTGGCATTCAGATTAGTCCACCACAAGGATGCATACTTTCTGAGTCTTAAAGCCACCAGTTTGACCTTCTTATCATCAGGAATGTCTCTGTATTCAAAGACTCTTTCAACTGCATTCAGCCAGTCAACAAACTCTTCAGGATCTAGTTTACCTTCGAACTCAGGAAGTTCCACTCTGAAGTCATTGCTATTGGACTGGTTTCGTGACACTCCTCTATCCATTCGAGGCTCTTCTTCTTCACTTGAAGAATCAATATCATGACTTGAACTTGTTCACGAACTCTTGGTTCAGATTGACGAGTTTCATCGATCTCCTCATTTATTCTTTGCTTCTGCTTCAGGAATGAACCCAACTGCTTCCTCAGATATTCATTCTGTGCCTGAGATTCTCGATTTCTTTGTGAGTCTTCTCGAATCTGATTGGCAAGGAACTCGTTTTGCTTCATTAAGGATTCAAACTTCTCTTCCAATGACATACTAGAAGAAGTCATCTTTGAGGTAATAGAAGAATTAGATGGTGAAGAAGGAAAGGAGTGTAAGTTTTGTGGAAGTGAAGTGGAGGTACCAGGCCTAAGAGAAACCTGGGCTCTGATACCAAATATGATGTATGTCTCAAGGGAAAGGAGCCTAAAGAATCACACACCAAAAAGGGAAGCAAGAAACCAAGTATATGTCACGGGTAGGGGAGGCACAGTCGTGCCTGGTAGCACGGTCTAACCGTGCAAAAGTTCGGTCCCACAACAATGAAAGCTGGAAAATGAAGAACTGAAGTGGCACGGTCGTGCCTTTCAGCACGGGGGGACCGTGCCAATATTCTGCCCGGCCGTGCTTAGGAATGCTCTTTTGCACGGTTTGGGAAGGTTTTGTGTTTGCTTGTTTTGCAAGGCCTTTTGTGGGATTCCAATGCTTGGCTTTGGCTAACTGGGGAAGTGGGAAGGTAGTAGTATTGAGAATGAATGGTGAAGATTCAAGGCAAAGGATTATAAGCTCAAAAGATTAAGCTAATAACCAAACCTTAACCCGGTTGTTATGAATGAGATTAGGATAGACTAAGCTTTGAATGGATACAGAAACACCACCACTCATAAGCTTAGAGCCCTTAATCTTGATTAAGATACAGAATACACTACTTAATCAAGGTTAAGACTTGACTTGAACACCACCTTAATTGGCTAGATTAAGGATAAGCAAGCAAGGTTTAGCAAAGTAAGAAAGCAATGCTCTCAACTTCTTCTTTGATTTAATCTGAGTTGTGTCCTACAAAATGGAAAGTTAGGGCTTATATACTCAGCAGAGGAAGGCAAGCAAGTAAGCACACAACCAACCAAGCACACACCTAGCTTTTCCTTAGCAAGTAGGAAAGGTATTAGGACTAAGCTAATCCGGTTTAGCATAACCGGTACAATCAAGCTCTTCAAATTACATCCAAATCAAAAGAAAAACAATACTAATGACTTGGATTACATTATACAACTCTTTCTAAGCCTGATTGAAGAAGATCTCAGCAAACCAATCACAAAAGCAAAGCTGAAAAGGTGAAGTGCTTTACGGCTAGCCAATGGCATTCAAGAACACAATATCTTGTCTTTGCTTCCTCATTGGCCGTTCTTTTCAAAGTTGCAGCTCATCATGGACTCTTTGGAAGGTGTGCCCAGCCTTGTAAGACGTGCCATGTCAGTTGGAGAGGAGAAAACCCAATGGAGAAGGCAAAATAAAACCGGGTGTCAAACCGGGTCCTTGGAACAGTTTTAGCCGGTTTTTGGGACTGAATGTAATCTTAACAAAAGTGGTGATAATTGTGATTGTAAACATGGGGGAAAAGTTTAGGATGTCTATAAACCCCCCCATCCAAGAGATTAAGGTTAAACATGGTTTAGATGGCCTAACCAGCTTCAAACTTTAAACCGCGCAGATTAGGAGCAAATCTGACCGGTTTTGGAAATGGCTTTGAATCTCCCCTTAAACGTGTGTGTGACCAAAATGTAATGCTTGGAAATGTTAGGGGACTTCTTAAGGATCTCCAAAATGCAAAAATAAAGGACATAAGCCACCATCTGGCTTAGGAAATCAGATACACAAAACCGGGTAATTTCAGGATGTCCAACCCTTGTGTATCTCCTTGAATGTCTTGGACTTTCTGGACCATGACTTGAACTTTGAAGCTAGTAATTGATGGAGACCATCGTGAGAAGCCCAAGGACCATCAAGCTCAGCCCAAGGAGGATTCACTCAAGCTTCAAGAGGTCAAGGAAGTTGCCAAACTTTGCCGGAAATTGGCGTTCATGCCCGAAGAGG
Organism: Carnegiea gigantea; assembly: GCA_029747015.1. NCBI lineage: Eukaryota > Viridiplantae > Streptophyta > Magnoliopsida > Caryophyllales > Cactaceae > Carnegiea > Carnegiea gigantea. Next base: position 732,445 of record JAKOGI010000290.1, read on the forward strand.
TAGTGCCGCCTTCATCCAGAAATTTCCCGATTTTTGTGTGCACTTTTGGCCTACCTAACGTGGACCCACAACTTGAGGCTCCACATGGTTTTGAAGCTTAAGATGTCAGCTTTAAAATAAGCCCAATTTTATTTAATTTGGACATCATTTGATTGGGCAAAATATCACTCAAAGATACGTTGTGCTGATCCAGTCCAGTCTGAGATAGGTGCATTGTTTGGGCCATAACTTTCAAACCGCTTATCCAAATTGAGCAAATGAGCCCATTCTGGAAAATAGACTTCCAGGGCTTTCTAACAAGCCCAAGAACGCGTGATTTGGCCGAGTATTCTGGAAGTTATGCTCTGTTGAAGTTGAGGCAGTTGCAAGGATTAATGCTGGGAATATGAAGAGTCTTAGGTTACATATATTTGTGTGGCTGATATTGTGCACGTTTTAGATGCTTCTAGATTGATGTAATCAGCTGCAAAAATCCTAGAATATTCCTTGTAACCTCCCCCACCCCTTTTATGATGAGTCTTTTTATTTTTTCTAAGTCTTTTCAATTTTCTAGTTTTAATTACTAGGAGTTTTTAAGTCTTTTGGTTGTCTTTGTTTAGCCTATAAATAGGTGGGTTGTGTAGTTGCATTTCATCATTCAGCATTGTAAGAGATTTCCAAAGTAATACAAGCACCTTTGAGAGTGATTCTCATTTGTGTCTCAAAATTCCTAGTTCTATATCTTGAATTTGGCTCATTCAAGTGGTGTTCTAGGTTCTCTTCCTTTTCCAATTGGAGTGATTCCTTGGTTAAGACAAGAGAATTAGCCCAAGATCAAGTCATTGAGTGGCTCCGTGAAGGATTATCTTAATTACAAGGTCTTGTTTATCCTTGTTCTTTTTGTTATTATTCTTCAAACCATCTCAAACTATCTTCCACCATATTCACTTTTCTTTGGTTGATTCTTGTTTAGTTTGAGTTTGAGTTGATTTGGTTCACTTACCACCCACATCTACATCAATTGGTATCAGAGCCAAGGCTTTTAAGTGACCCACATCATACCCAAACACATCCCAAAAAGCCAAAATACAAAAAAAAAAAAAAGAGGCACAAACCGGCAATCCGAAGTCTTGAAGACCAGAGAAGCAGCACGGTGCCCCCGTGCCACAACACACGACCGTGCCATATTCTTTTTCCAGGAATCTTCAAGTCGAGACGGAGCACGGTGCCCCCGTGCCGACAAGCACGACCGTGCCACTCTACTTTTCTGCATTTTCTTCAGCCGAAGCATAGCACGGCCTGACCGTGCCCCCTTGCACGACCGTGCCACTTTCCCTGCTGCATATTCTTCCTTCAACGCATCTCCAACATGTCTACAAAGTCCACAAGAAGCGACCAAGCACGTGTGGAAGAGTTAGAAGCACAACTCACTTATCTTCGAACTCAACTTGGGCAACTTTTGGAGGAGAAAAGAAGGTGGGTTCATAGCCCCACTCCCTCTCATCCTCATGAACCGGTGGTTGAATCTGAAGAGGAAGTCCATCACTCCCATGCCAATTGAAGTGATGAGGAACCCCCAAGGAGACGAAGGCAAGGAGGAAATATTAGTGGTGTCCGAATTGACATCCCCGAATTTGAAGGCCAACTTGATCCGGACTTAGTTCTCGATTGGTTGCACACCATTGAGAGGATCTTTGAATATGAGGACATCCCGGAAGATAAGAAGGTAAAGCTTGTAGCCCTTAAACTCAGAAAATATGCTTCAATCTGGTGGGCTAACCTTGGAGCGAAAAGAGCAAGAAACGGGAAAGGGAAAATCAGAACTTGGGCCAAAATGAAAGAAAAACTCAAGGCCAAGTTTCTTCCCTCTCACTATGTGCAAGACAATTATCTCAAGCTCCATCGACTCAAGCAAGGATCCAAGAGTGTGGAAGAATACACTCGGGAGTTTGAACAACTCCTACTCAAATGCGATTTGAGAGAAGACGACTCACAAACCTTGGTAAGATACTTGACCGGTCTTGATGAGTCCATTGCTCATGTAATTGAGTTGCAACCCTATTCATCCCTAGATGACTTGAGTTCTCTAGCCTACAAGGTAGAGCAACAAAAGAAATCAAAGGGAAAGAGTGTCCTTTCCAAGCCTCTCTCTCGTCCTTACCCCACACAAAAGCCTCCGTACTACCCTCCTCGTCCACAAAATCCCCCACCTCCACAAACCAAAAACACCACTCCAACCCCTCCAAAACCCTCCACACAAGAGCCCAAATCAAAGGACAAGGTTCGTTGCTTTCGGTGTCAAGGCATGGGACACTATGCATCTGAGTGTCCAAACAGGAGGATTGTTTCCCTAGCGGAGTACCAAGAAGCATGTGATGAACATGCCTATGATGAAGAAGAAGGAGAGCACTTTGAAGAAGGAAGTTTGGAAGAAGTTGAGGAAGGCCCCGATGAAGGAGAGTTGCTTGTTATCCGCCGGGCCTTGAGTGGAATTGCCACTCAAAAGGACATGGAGCAAAGAGAAGCCATTTTTCACACCAGGTGTACCGTAGGAGACAAGGTTTGTTCCCTTATCATTGATGGAGGTAGTTGTGCTAACGTTGCCTCAAAGACTATGGTGGACAAACTCAAGCTGCAAGTCTCTCCTCGTCCAAATCCCTACACCATACAATGGTTGAATCAAGGCAAAGGTTTGCAAATTACTCACCGTTGTCTTGTTTCTTTTTCAATTGGGAAAAACTATAAAGATGAGATTTGGTGTGATATAGTCCCCATGGATGCTTGCCATATATTATTGGGTAGACCATGGCTTTTTGATAGAAGTGTCATCCATGATGGCCGGATGAACACTTACTCTTTTCTCAAGGACCGTAAGAAAATCACTCTTACCCCTCTCAAAAGTCCTTCCCCCTCTAAGCCAAAAGACAATCCTCATTTGGAAGTCATCTTTACTACTCTTCTCAAATCTGAGCACCATGAGTATGAGTCTTTTAAAGACTTGATACTTTTACAAGAAGAGTCTAAGCTATCATCTCCCTCACATCCATTACTCACCCCTCTTCTACAAGCCTATCACCATGTTTTTCCACAAGAAATTCCACATGGCCTTCCCCCTCCAAGATCTATCCAACACAAGATAGACCTCGTTCCCGGATCCGTACTTCCAAACAAGCCGGCATACCGGATGTCTCCAAGCGAAACTCAAGAAGTCCAAAGACAAGTGGATGATCTCTTGTCCAAGGGTTTAATTCGGGAAAGTCTAAGCCCATGTGCCGTGCCCGCCCTCCTTGTTCCTAAGAAGGATGGTAGCATGCGTATGTGTGTTGATAGCCGGGCAATAAACAAGATCACTATCAAGTACCGGTTTCCTATTCCCCGATTGGAAGATCTATTGGATGAATTACATGGAGCCGCTATCTTTTCTAAGATTGATCTTAGAAGTGGCTATTATCAGATTCGTATTTTTGAAGGTGATGAATGGAAAACCGCCTTTAAGACTAAAGGAGGTTTATATGAGTGGCTTGTAATGCCATTCGGGCTTACTAATGCCCCGAGCACTTTTATGAGACTCATGAACCAAGTTCTCAAGCCCCTCATTGGAACTTGTGTTGTCGTTTACTTTGATGATATCTTGGTCTATAGCAAGACCGAGGAGGAGCATGCCAAGCATTTGCAACAAGTTTTGGAGATTCTTTCACAAGAACAACTTTATGGCAATATGGAGAAATGCTTTTTCTTCACTCCTCAAGTGGTATTCTTGGGTTTCATTGTTTCCGCCCAAGGCCTCCAAGTTGATGAAAGCAAGATCAAGGCTATTCAAGAGTGGCCAACTCCTACATCCGTCACTCAAGTAAGGAGTTTTCATGGCCTAGCCTCATTTTACCGGAGGTTCATTAGAAATTTCAGCACTATCGTGGCTCCTATGACCGAGGTAATTAAAGGCAAAGAGTTTTCATGGAATGAGCAAGCACAACAAGCCTTTGAAGAGATCAAGAAGAAGCTCACTAGTTCCCCCGTTCTAGCCTTGCCTGACTTTACCAAAGTCTTTGAAGTAGAATGTGATGCATCCGGGGTAGGAATTGGAGCTGTCCTATCTCAAGAGAGGAGACCCATTGCCTTTTTTAGTGAGAAGCTCAACGATGCCAAGAAGAAGTACTCCACCTATGACAAGGAGTTTTATGCAATCATTAGAGCATTGGAGCATTGGCGTCATTACTTAGTTGGAGGTGAGTTCATCCTTCATTCCGACCATGAAGCTCTCAAATACATTCAAGGACAACACAAGCTCAACCCTAGACATGCTAAATGGGTAGAGTATCTTCAGTCCTTCCACTTCACTATCCAACATAAGGCGGGTACTCTCAACAAAGGAGCTGATGCATTGTCAAGAAGGTACTTATTACTCTCCACTTTGAGTACTAAAGTACTTGGGTTTGAAGTTGTTAAAGATTTGTACCCAAAAGATGATGATTTCAAGGACATTTTTGAGAAGTGTCTTAAACACCCCCATGGGTTGTTCCACTTAGAAGATGGGTTCCTATTCAAAGGTTCACGCCTTTGTATACCTCAATGTGGATTTCGTGAACTGCTTATCCAAGAGCTGCATGGAGGAGCCCTAGCTGGCCATTTTGGTGTTGAGAAGACTAGATCAATGTTGAAGGAACACTGCTATTGGCCTAAGATGTCAAGAGATGTAGAGCATTTCATCAAAAGATGTTCTACTTGTCAAATGGCTAAGAGCCATTCTTTGCCCCAAGGATTGTATTCTCCACTCCCCATTCCTCAAGCCCCTTGGGAAGATATTAGCCTGGATTTTATCACGGGTTTGCCTAGAACCCAAAGGAACAAAGACTCTATTATGGTGGTTGTGGATCGATTCTCCAAGATGGCGCATTTCATCCCTTGCCACACCACTAATGATGCTACTCAAGTGGCTAATCTTTACTTCAAGGAGATTGTGAGACTACATGGCATTCCAAAGAGCATGGTATCTGATCGGGACTCCAAGTTTCTTAGTCATTTTTGGCTAACTCTATGGCGCAAATTGGGTACTCAACTCAAGTTTAGCACTACTTGTCATCCCCAAACTGATGGCCAAACTGAAGTCACTAATAGGACTTTGGGTACCTTACTTCGAGTCCTAGTGAAGAAGCATTTGAAGAATTGGGATGAGTTGCTACCACATGCCGAGTTTGCATTCAATCGAGTGCCTAGTAAGTCGACCCAACTCTCTCCATTTCAAGTTGTGTATGGCTACAATCCCAAGAGTCCCTTGGATCTTGTTCCCATTCCAACTCCCACAAAATTTAGTTGGGAAGCTGAAAAAAGAGCCAAGGAGATCCAAGATCTTCATGCAAGAGTTAGAGATAACATTGCCAAGGCTAATGAAAGAGCCATGCAAAGCGCCAACAAGCATCGCAAGGAGGTACATTTTCAGCCAGGAGATTTGGTATGGATTCACATGAGGAAGGAGCGTTTCCCTTCAAAGAGAAAATCTAAGTTGATGCCGCGTTCCGATGGTCCATTTGAAATCCTTGAGAAGGTTGGGCCCAATGCATACAAGGTTGATCTACCTGGAGATTATGGAGTTTCGGCTACCTTCAATGTCTCCGATCTTAGCCCCTATTTCGATGATGAGCCCCTTCCTAGTTTGAGGGCAAACTTTCACTTACCCGGGGGGAATGATGGAGACCATCGTGAGAAGCCCAAGGACCATCAAGCTCAGCCCAAGGAGGATTCACTCAAGCTTCAAGAGGTCAAGGAAGTTGCCAAACTTTGTCGGAAATTGGCGTTCATGCCCGAAGAGGTAGTGCCGCCTTCATCCAGAAATTTCCCGATTTTTGTGTGCACTTTTGGCCTACCTAACGTGGACCCACAACTTGAGGCTCCACATGGTTTTGAAGCTTAAGATGTCAGCTTTAAAATAAGCCCAAGTTTGTTTAATTTGGACATCATTTGATTGGGCAAAATATCACTCAAAGATACGTTGTGCTGATCCAGTCCAGTCTGAGATAGGTGCATTGTTTGGGCCATAACTTTCAAACCGCTTATCCAAATTGAGCAAATGAGCCCATTCTGGAAAATAGACTTCCAGGGCTTTCTAACAAGCCCAAGAACGCGTGATTTGGCCGAGTATTCTGGAAGTTATGCTCTGTTGAAGTTGAGGCAGTTGCAAGGATTAATGCTGGGAATATGAAGAGTCTTAGGTTACATATATTTGTGTGGCTGATATTGTGCACGTTTTAGATGCTTCTAGATTGATGTAATCAGCTGCAAAAATCCTAGAATATTCCTTGTAACCTCCCCCACCCCTTTTATGAAGAGTCTTTTTATTTTTTCTAAGTCTTTTCAATTTTCTAGTTTTAATTACTAGGAGTTTTTAAGTCTTTTGGTTGTCTTTGTTTAGCCTATAAATAGGTGGGTTGTGTAGTTGCATTTCATCATTCAGCATTGTAAGAGATTTCCAAAGTAATACAAGCACCTTTGAGAGTGATTCTCATTTGTGTCTCAAAATTCCTAGTTTCTATATCTTGAATTTGGCTCATTCAAGTGGTGTTCTAGGTTCTCTTCCTTTTCCAATTGGAGTGATTCCTTGGTTAAGACAAGAGAATTAGCCCAAGATCAAGTCATTGAGTGGCTCCGTGAAGGATTATCTTAATTACAAGGTCTTGTTTATCCTTGTTCTTTTTGTTATTATTCTTCAAACCATCTCAAACTATCTTCCACCATATTCACTTTTCTTTGGTTGATTCTTGCTTAGTTTGAGTTTGAGTTGATTTGGTTCACTTACCACCCACATCTACATCAGTAATGGACCTTGGATGACTTGGGGGATCCCCCTCATTGTTACTGGTGGTGGGGACTGCATCACATTCATACACGGATTCACTTAGACTTTAGCTTGAATTTAGTTTGCTTTGCTTTGGCATTGAATTCAGGTTTGAGTGTTTGTGATTCCCTTCCAAGATACATCACCTACCTCTCCTTCTTGGATTGCTTTCCATACTTCATGCACTAGAATAATCATCCTCATCCCCTTGAACATTCGGCTATTAAGCTCGTTGGCCTCCTTGGAGGGCAGTGAATTGAGTGGTCATTTGCTCAAGTTGCCTACTAATTTGCCTTACACTTTGTTGGAGACTTAGGATGGCATTATCTTGTCTCATGATATGAGCTTGTTCCAAACTCATACCTCTTAGCACCCTTGCTAGTTGGGGAGAGTCCGTGGAGGGGTTTTCCTCATTTGACATGCTGAACAGGTGAGGGAAAAGGGAGAGTCACGACTGTTTTGACGAGCTAGGTTCTTTGTGGTTAGGGAGTGTGTGTTTTGTTTCGGATTTGAGAGGGAGAAAAGGGGCTACTCAAGTAAGAGAGTAGGGGTAAAGGCAGACGGTTTCACAACTGAAATGAGTAGAAAAAGGCAAGGAAATGTGGCATAAACTCAAGCACACCAACCTGGATTTGCTCTGATACCAAATGGAGCATACACGGGATGGGCCGAATGATGCAACTTGAGTTTAGTCTAAAATTTCCCCTTAGTAATGAGATATGTCTTGGTTTAAAGGCTAAGCCACCATCTAATACAAAGGATCCACCAAGAACTACTTAAAGGCAAGGCCACCCACAATTCTATAAAGGTTGCACTCAAGACTCACCACCTTTGAAGAAAGGATAAAGAGAACTTAAGATTTTAGAGAGAAAGCTTTGAGCTCTTGCATATATTTTGAATTAATGAGTGCTTATAAGTGAGATTTATGGTTTATATCTCTAAAATCGGCCAAAGCAATTCAAAAGTCAAAAGGGGAATAAGAGTACACTTTGGGAAGGGGAGATACATCTAATCAGTCAGCCTAAGTATTCTAACACATCACTACTAGCTTTGTGTACCTCATTAGGGTTAATGATGCCCTTAAATGAGGTGTCAAGCTTACAAAAGATCCTAATACATCATTACAAGAAGTGCGCATAGAAACCCAAGGAAAAGTCCATCACAACGGCTAGGCTAGAACCGGGTAAAAGGGTGTTTTCCTTGTCCTTAGGGCTAGTTAAAAGCAGCACAAGTAGGTGCTTTGGAGGGGGCTTGGGGCATGTGACATGATAAATATTTAGATCACCTTTCATACCCTAAATTTTCACAAAAGTTAGAACCCATTAAGTCAACTTAATCCACCCCAATTTCGGACTGTGCTAGAATAACACCCAGATTACATAGTTAGGAAGAACTTGTTGATTGACCCATGAAATGAGGTCCAAATGCCTTGAAACATGTTTTATTGGAAAGATAACATCTCAAAATTAAAGAGAGTGACAAAGAATTCTAATCGTGACTGCAGCAACTATCTCCAAAAGGTGGGCAAACTTGGACTACATTCTACCCAGAACTGGCCGTGGAAGCATAACCTACTGTTTTGGCCTTCCCTTATTCTTACCGAGGGTTTGACCTCATTTTCATCATTAAACCCCATAGGAGGCCTCTTGACCTTCCCAAAAAAGAGAGTAACACATCCTAAGTGCTTAGGATGGGCTTTGAATTGGAGCTCCAAATCAGTGCACGAACCAAGTCCCTTGGAATGGAGCTTTTGAGCAGTAAAGAGGACTTGAGTACTCTCTTGAACTGAAATAGGCATGGAGTTTGCTTCACCATGGTTATATGAGCGTAGGGTTATACATAATGGCTACTTGAATACTTACTCCTTTACTAAGGATGGTAAGAAGATTACCCTAGCCCCTTTACCCCCATCAAAACTCTATGAAATCAAGCCTCAAAACAAGCCAAACCATTCTGATTTGCTACTGGTCATTAGTAAGCCATTGTTGAAGCCTCTCAACATGAATTCAATGCCTTTAAAGAGTGCATTTTAAGCATTCAAGATGAACCAAAAAACCCTTTACCCAGTCATCCCGTAGCCAAGACACTCATACAAAACTTCACTTATTTTTTGAGGAGATACCCATGGTTTCACCTTCTAAAGAGATATCCAACACCACATTGATCTCATTCCTGGTTCCATCCTACCTAATAAGCCAGCTTATCAGATGAATCCAAAGGATACCATGGAGATACAATGGCAAGTTGAAGAATTGAAGTCTAAGGGCTTAATCCGTGAGTTCTTAAGTCCTTGTGTTGTGCCTGCTCTTTTGGTGCCTAAAAAAGATGGTGGAATGCATATGTGTGTGGATAGCAGGGCCATTAACAAGATCACAATCAAATATAGGTATCCCATACATGGACTTGAAGACATGCCAGATGAGTTACATGGCTTTAAGGTGTTTTCAAAGATAGACCTTCAAAGTGGATACTACCAGATTCGGATTGGAGAAGGTGATAAATGGAAGACAGCCTTTAAGACTAAGGGAGGGCTTTATGAATGGTTGGTTATACCCTTTGGTCTTTCAAATGCACCTAGCACATTTATGAGATTAATGAATCAAGTTTTCAGGCCATACATAGGAAAATTTTTAATGGCTTACTTTGATGACATCTTAATCTATTCCAAGGATGAGCACGAACATCAAGACCATTTAACTCAAGTTATGCTTGTTCTGGAACGTGAGAGACTCTTTGGAAACCTCAAGAAATGTGCCTTTTTCACTCCTGAGGTAACATTCTTAGGTTACATTGTCACTGGTGATGGAATTAAGGCATATGAAAGCAAGATTGAAGCTATTCGGTCATGGCCTACTCCTAAGTCAATTCATGATGTTCGAGCCTTTCATGGATTAGCTTCTTTTTATAGGAGGTTTATTCAAAGTTTTAGCACAATCATGGCTCCCATGACTGAATTTATCAAAGGTACATCCTTCCATTGGACACCAAAAGCTCAACCTGCCTTTGAAGAGATTAAAAGGAAACTTACTCAAGCACCTGTCCTCTCTTTGCCGTGTTTTAATAAAATCTTTGAAGTTGAATGTGATGCCTCTAGAGTTGGTATACATCATGTTCTTGCTCAAAAAGGTAAGCGATTAGCCTTCTTTAGTGAGAAACTATGTGATTCAAGAAGAAAGTACTCCACCTATGATGAGGAGTTCTATGCAATTGTAACATGTTTAGAGCATTGGAGTCACTATTTGATTGCAAGTGAGTTTATTCTCCATTATAACTATGAAGCTTTGAAGTATATTCAAGGCCAACACAAGTTCACGTCATGCTAAGTGGGTTTAGTGAGAAACTATGTGATTCAAGAAGAAAGTACTCCACCTATGATAAGGAGTTCTATACAATTGTAAGATGTTTAGAGCATTAGAGTCACTATTTGGTTGCAAGTGAGTTTAGTCTCCATTCTGACCATGAAACTTTGAAGTATATTCAAGGCCAATGCAAGTTAAACTCACGTCATGCTAGTCATTTCATTTCAAAATCAAGCATAAATTTGGAAAGTTTAACCAAGGTGCTGATGCTCTATCACAAAGGTATCTACTTTAGTTTCAATTAGATGCTTATGTACTTGGTTTTGAGCATCTAAAAGCTTTGGGGAGTTGTTTGCCGAATGTTCAAAACACCCCAAAGGTGATTTCCTTATTCAAGAAGGGTTTCTTTTCAAGGGTACACGGTTGTGTGTACCAAGGTGTAGCACAAGAGAGTGCTTAATCAAAGAAGTTCATGGAGGCTCTCTAGCTGGTCACTATGGTGAAAACAAAACACTCATTATGCCAAGGGAGCACTACTACTGGCCAGGTATGGAGAAAGCTGTACACGACATTTTGAAGAGGTGTGGGACTTGTCAAGTAGCCAAAAGTCATTCCTTACCCCATGCCCTTTACCCACCATTGCCCATTCCTACTGCTCTTTGGGTTGATGTAAGTATGGATTTCATTCTTGGACTACCTAAGACCCAAAGGAACAAAGATTCAATATTTGTTGTGGTAGACAAGTTCTCAAAAATGTCCTATTTCATTCCATGTAACAAAACTAATGATGCTACACATATTGCTGAGTTGTATTTTAGGGAAGTGGCTAGATTACATGGTATACCTAGATCAATTGTTTCTGATCAGGATACTAAGTTCCTTAGCTATTTGTAGATTACTTTGTGGAGGCAATTGGGTACCAAACTCAAGTATAGTACCACTTGCCATCCACAAACTGATGGGTAAACTGAGGTTACAAATTGAACCCTAGGAACACTTCTAAGGGCTTTAATTAAACCTTATGCCAAAGCTTGCGATTTGCTTTTACCACGTGCAGAATTTGCTTACAACAGGGCTCCTAGCAAGGCTACTAGTCTATCACCATTTAAGTTGGTCTATAGGATTGATCCTATTAGTCCACTTGGTCTTACTCCACGGCCTCTAGATCAAAAGCTAAGTGCGGATGCAGTAGCTAGGGTAGAAGAAATCCAGAAGATACATGAGTTGGTGAGGAGCAGAATAAAAAAAACCAATGCATCCTATCAAGCATAAGCCAACAAACACAAGAAGAAGGTGATATTTCAACCTGGAGACCTCGTATGGATACACTTAAGGAAAGAGAGATTTCCTTTAAAGAGGAAGAAGAAGCTCATGCCAAAGGCTGATGGTCCCTTTGAGGTACTTGAAAAGATTAATAACAACGCTTATAAGGTTGATTTGCTAGGGGACTATGGAGTTTCAGCTACATTCAATGTGACTGACTTGAGTGCGTACCAAGCCGATGATCACCTTGAAGATTTGAGGATCAAATTTCTTTAACAAGGGGAGGATGATGGAGTCCTCTTCAGCCAAGGCATGGAAGAGGGTCTTAAGAGTCTAACAGGGTCCATTGTAAGTTCTAAAGTCCAAGTTATGGCTCAAATTTCGGAGAAGAGCTAAACAGTTGCAACAAGGTTAAGCAACCAAAAATTACCCGGTATTGTTCATCTGATTTCTTAAGCTACATTGTGGCTTAAGTTTGATATTTTTGGATTTTTTGGAATCCTTAAGATGTTAACTTTTAGTCCCAAGCATTCAAAGTCAATCATGCATGGTTAAAGTCAAGGAATCAAGGCATTTTGTTGAACCAACCAGTTTTGGTCCAAAACTACATGGTAAAATTTTTTTTGTAGAAAATCTCCTAATTAGACATGATTTAACCTTGATTTCTTTGCAGAGGGGGTTTGTACACACCCTAAGGATTCCCCCCATGGCCTAAAATAAAAATCATGGTCACTTTTGATTGGTGGAAACAAGGACACAAAACCGGGCTAAAAACTATTTTTGAGAACCCAATAGGCTGCTGTGTGTTTTTCCTTCTCAAGTGGGTTTGCTCAGCTTCTCCTCCACTTGCTTGCTTTAATCACGAGTCTAGTAGCCAAGAACATCATCATTTGCTACTTTGAAGCCTTAGGAAGAGCTTTACCAATGAGAGCAAAAAGGAAGAAATCTCACCTTGCATTCTGATTGGCCCGTCAAAAAGGGAGCATGCTTTACAACTGTCTTTCTCCACTTCTTTGCTAGTAAACTGATATATTAGCTTAATTAAATTGTATAATGAATTGACTCCAATGGAAATCAGCTCTTAGTAACCTTTCTAAAATTAAATGGTTTATTTATTGTTTCTCCTGCCAGACTATGTTCATAAGTGGGCTAGCCCACTTATTTTGCTATCAAATCTTATTTTGCTAGTAGAACTTGTTTTATGAGCAAATCTTATTTTGTTAGCTTTTACATACTTTTGACCCATACGGCCTAGTCTAGCATGACAAATTAATATTTCACATCATCATAATTACATGAATACAAAAAGACAAAGACTTGGATTAATGGAATAAATATCGAATCCATTATAAGCGAACCATTTATAATAAAGAAGAACTAAAACTAAAGGTGTTCTTAAAAGAAAACTAACTAAGGCTCGACGCCATGAACATAGTTAAATAAGACCAATGTGGCAGCATTGTTCCAACGAATCTGAAGTACAAGTAGGATTTCACATAGGATAGAGTATCGATCGTTATGCAAGGCTAGCTTCCATATTCTGATTCCTCTCATAACAACATTGTTGTTATCTCTGCATGAGTTATCATTGAACCATGTAAGAACCCATTGGAAGGCCATTAAAGCTTCTTGGTTCCTAGCTCCTTGGTTCCGGTTCCTAAACCTACAATCCACAGAGGATTAGCTTGAGAAAGAAGAACATAACGAGCAACACAAAAGTCACTCAGAGACATTGCTCAGTAACTTCTTGGGCTCAGTTTAAAAACAACCATGGTGACCCACTTAGTCATCATTGAGGCACTTACTTTGCATTAAATCCTTCTTGCTTGCATGTATTTCTTTGCCGTGTTAGTCATACTCAATTTCCTCATTTGACTAACCCCTGCCAATCTAGCTCCCTTGGTCCTTCCCTTTAGAACTATTCGTTGAATTAGAGATTGATAGATGCACTTCTGCACCTGTCATTTCAGTGGCCTCTTGCCACTTTTCCTCTAACTCAAGTCATAGTCCAATATCCTCAAAAGTAACAACGTACTTAGCTCGAGATAAGACCATCTTTATATGATCCCAGTCATTAGGCAAGGAATGGATCACGGCTTGCTCATCGGTCAATTCATAGCCCATTTCAACCAATTCACTAATCACATTTTACATGTGCCTCAAGTGCTCCCTCATAGAGACATGCGGGCTCTTCTTATAATTGTCAAATCTAATAATGAGAGACCTAAGCCTAGCCATAACAGCAGCTAACATGATATTGGTAAAAACACAAATGTTTTATAATCTGCACAAAAGCACACATATGCCTACTAGTTTAGCATACACATATCCATGTAACTTGCGAGCATTCAACAGAGTTAGTACATATGAATATGGATGCCAGAGTCGAAAGTTCACATATAATTCCCAATCATCGTTGTAGGGATGAATGTTTTAGTGTAATTAACTTTGTCGTTTCATCCAAGCTACCAACACACTCATTGCAATTTGAAATATTCTAAAAGAAATTCTTAAATTTCTAATGAAAGAGGATATGCCAACTTCAAGAATATTTCAAGAAAGCTCAACAAAAATCCATAAATATATGAAAATGAATTTAATCATTTAGGCATAACTTCCATATATAACAAAAAAAATATCCAAAAAGATACTTTTTGAGTAATTTCAATATGTCCTCTCACCTAATTTATTTAAAAAGGGTCGGGTATACATATAAATTTCATGTGCAATTTAGAGGTTACAATATATGTAACATATTCTTATAGTAAGTAACAAAATATCATGAATTTCAATCAAACATATATAGTTATTATACGTCAAAATAAGCCATGAATACCATAAAGATTTCACATAATATTTTCACTCAGAATAATCTCAATGATATTAAACAAATATACTCATACTCTCAAGAGATTGAATGGGATGAAATATGCTCAAATAAAAGATTCTCTAAGAGTCACATAATATTTCATCCTAAAAATGATATCAAATATAATATTAAACAGAAAAAGAGAATATTTGAGAAATCTTGTAAGTAATATCAACCAAATTATCTAAATTCACATGCCCAAAAATAAAGTTATAAGTTAACCCTTATGGTCAATTTAGTCAACCCTTTGGCTAATAAGCCAACCCTTTTGATCATCCATAGTCAATCCTTTGGTCAACTTTGATTAAAATTTTTTGTTAATGCTACTAGCAGCGTGGGTAGGGGGCCTCACGCCCCACCCTTGGTATTGAGTGATGTCATACGCCCAAAAATGAGTTTTGTGCTTGTTTTTATCAAATTAATCTATGGAATCTATCCTAAACTAATTCAGGATCCATTAAGACTATTAATTGCTAAGAATAAGGAAAACAACCCATAAATCGAACCAAAAAGGTCCAAAAATACACCCAGTTACCACCGATGATGTTTGTATAATCTTGCCCAATTTCCAGCAAGTTAGTGGCATATAATAGAGGGCTTTTGTTTAGAACTTCATGGCAACAAAAGGCACAAAGAAGTTACAAAAAATAATTACCACAAATGCATCAAAATAGAGGTCAGAGCATGAACCCTAACCCTAGACCTATGTCGGCAAAATTTCTTTTAATTGTGGCAAAATTCCGACAATTGTTGCAAAATGATTTCAGAGTTTTGGCTTAGAATGGTATTCTAAACCATTTTCACAAATCAATTGCTTGAACTAATGGCCAACATTGATCAAAATCGATCAAAATGTGTTTGAAAATTCGAACCCTTAGCCTTGAACTTGTCACAATTTTCCGCTAAATTTTGGCCACATTTCGATCAATTCTTGGCATGAATTAAAACTTTTCACTCAGAATTTTATACGTAACAAAACCCACACATCAGTTTCTAGCAATAATGGCTAAAAACTAACCAAATTTGGATTGAAAACAAGACCCTAACCCTAGGGTCCGTTGAAAAATGTTTGCAAATTCAGCCCAAAAAATAAGTCATATTGCATCAAATTCTTGAGCGCTTTTACACAAAATCACAAGCTAAACACAAATTTAGCATCAATTGATGAAAAATTTGTCCAAATTTGACCCAAAATCAAGTTTACTACTTGACTTTAGCCCTAGAAGCATACGGTATTGCCAAAGTTTGAGCAATAATTTGATTAAATTGAGTAATAGATTGAGGGGTTTTGGTCTAAATCTAATGGGAAAGGCATTCCATGTATTAATTTGCAAGAAAATTGAACCAAATCATTGATTGTGAAAGTGAATTAGGGCTTCAAATGTGATATACGCTAGAATTTCATTCCCTAATTGCTGGAAATATGCTCAACCAAATCATGCATACAATGTATCACATTGAACCTCTTTTCAAGCTCTATCAGAATCCAAATTTTTTTCAAGATTCATCAATGATTTTCCCATGAAATGATAGCACGAAATTTCGAGTATGAAAGCAAAAGACCTGATTATGAGTGTAAATCCAACCAGGAAACAAGCCGATTGCCTCTATTACCAATGAAGGAATTAATGTGACGAGTTTGGAATAAAAGAATTAACCTTAATCCTACAGCGGAAGATGATTGAACCCTGTCTTTGAATCATTGGTCAAGAAATGAACTCGTGCATGGAGAACCTTTACAATCCCACAGCCTAAGAGCACTAGGATTTTTGTGCGGAAAACTCACTTTGGAGAACCCTCAGTGTTTCTCTGATGTCTTTACTCTTAGACTAATCCCCTTTTTATATTAGATGGACCAGTTAAGGAGCTAGAGTTTCTAGGGTGGTTAACTCGTTAACTTATAATGTCGATTAGGCCTGCACCCCTTATAGGTGTATCATGCCCTAAATCTAACAGAAACAATTTAGTTGTTAGCTTTTTTTAGATTGTTACTTGGAGCCCAAGGCTCAAGTTGTCTGGTTGAAGATCTTCTATTTTATGAAAATTATATTCATATCATAGTTTGGGTTAAATATATTTTGCTTTTTGGAAAGGTGGCACTTAGTGACCAAGACACACGTTTATGGCCAAGGTCAATCCTTACTATCTTTGGGGTTTCTCTATAAGTACTATGTTATGCAACCTAGTTTGATTCAAGATTTGAAGCCCGGGCATTTGAGATGCCATTTATGCCTTTCTTGTGAGTTTTGGTGTGGTAGATTCAGTTGCATCTTCATATGTTTGGAGCCCTTTATGAACAGTCTATTCTTGTTGAAGTTGAGAAGAGTTTTGTTTTATAAGAGTTTCTTTCTTATAGATCTTCTTGATGCTTTCAAACCTATTGGAGATCATTTTGTAAACTCTCTTTGATTTGTGTATTGGCTATGTGTATCAAATTCCTTTATCAGTTTATGAAATTTCTTTTCATATTTTGGGTTGAATATCATTTTTTCCTTTTTAGGAAGTTGATACTTGGAATCTAAGGCTGGATCTTATTGTAGGGATCCTCTAAGAGTGCTTGAGGCATAGAGATCCTCTTAGTGCTTGAGGCCTAAGGTAATCCCTACAAAATGATAAAGAGATATGGATAAGGAGGTGTGTTGTGGTCAACTAAGGTCCCTCTTAGCATGTTTGGAGCGCTTTGTGGGTAGTCTATTTCACAATTCTAGTTTTGGTTGAGAGAGTTTGTGAAAGAGAGTTTGTGTGAACTATAGTCTCTATTTAGTTGGCCCTTGTGTTTTGAGATTGTTTTATGCTCTATCTCGTATAGTGGATTCATTGTGCTCATCAGCAACCACGATTTTTCCCAATTGGGTTTTCCACATTAAATCTTGTCTTTTCCCATTTTGTATTGATATTGTTTTAGTTGTTCTCGATTATTTTTCATCCTATTCACTTTTAATAATTAATTGCTCGATTTTATCCCTTACAAGTGGTACCAAACAAAGTTTAAATCCTCGTTTTATCATAGCAAGACTCAAATGTTTGTTTTGCATAATCAGATTCATATCCTGGCTTTATTAGATCTTTTTTGGTATGGGATGGCCTAAAGTTTGATGGCAACATCAATTTCAGCATATGGAGAGTTTAGATGGTAATATCTTTTATTGTGAAGTTTGATGATTTTACCAAGTGGGAACAGTTTTAATGCCTTTCGAGGTTCATGGCATGCTTTCATTGAATTTCATCAGAGGTGGACTTGGTTGGGATTTGTTCAAAATTCCTTTGTTGGGTTTAAAAACAATTAAATTATTTCCTTTTTTTGAATGCTGTTACATAGCTGCCAAGGCTTAAGTTGTCTATTTGAAGGTCTTCTATTTTGTGGAAATTATATTGCTTGCATATTTTGGGTTGAAGATCTTTTTCTTTTTGGAAAGATTGTGCTCGATGGCCAAGGCACATGTTTGTTGCTAGGTTTAATCCTTGGTATGTTTGCGGATTCTCTATAAATAGTAGGTTATTCAACCTAGCTTGGTGAAAGCATTTGGAGTCCTTTGCGGGTATTTGAGGTGCTGTTTACGTCCATTGTGGGTGTTTTCGTGTGGATAACTCGAGTGTCTTAGCACATTTGGAGCCCTATGTGGGCAGTTTATTCCACTATTCTAGGTGAAGTTGAGAAAAAGTTTGTTTCATGAGAGTTTTGGGAGAATAAAATCTACTTAATTAATCTCATAGAGATCTTCTCTCTCTTATGAATCTAATTCATATGTGCTTTCAAGCCTATTAAAAATTGCTTTTTAAATTTTTTTTAGTTTATTTATTAGATGTGTGTATGAAATTCCTTTGTTCATTTATAAAAGTTATTTTATTTTCATAGTTTGGGTTCAAGATCTTTTTTCCCTTCTGAAAAGTTAGTGCTTGGAATTCATGGCAAGATCTTATAGCTGAGATCTTCTTACATTGGTGCTTGGAGCTTAAGGCATGATCGTATGGTTTAGATCTTCTTAGGGCTGTTTGAGTATCTCTATTCATAGTAGGCTATTCAACCTAGTTTAATGTGGTCGACTTTGGTGCCTCTGGGCACATTTGGAGCTATTTACAGGCAATCTCTCTTTGGTTTGATCTCTTGCATATTGAGATTGTTCTGTACTCAATCATATATTGGATTCGTTGAGCTCATCGCTGCCTATGGTTTTGCTAATTTGGTTTTCCATAATTAAACTTGTCTTCTTCTGTTTTAGTGATCTTGTTTTAGTTGTTCTCAATTATTTCTTACTGGTTTTACAAATTTATTTTTAAATTTTACCCTTAACAAGTTGTATAAGATTAATTTTTTCCTAGCACTTAGAATAATACATTAGATTACTTTATTTTGCCTAACACTTTGTTTTGGTAATCTAATTTTTTTCGTAAAAGCTACATTACATTGTAATTCACTTCCTGTTAAGTATGAAAAAATAAATTGAAATGGATAAGAAATTGTTGCTAGCATGGACATGTGTGGAAGAAATTATTGCCCATTGATGTATATGTGGGTGGTAAGTGAACCAAATCAAACTCAAACAAATTCCAAACAAGAATCAAGGTATGGAAGATAGATTGAGATGGATCGAAGAATAATAACAAAGAGGACAAAGGGATAAACAAGACCTTGCACTTGAGATAATCCTTCACGGAGCCACTCAAGGACTTGATCTTGGGCAAATCCTCTCGTCTTCACCAAGGAATCACTCCAATTGGAAAAGAAAAGAGAACCTAGAACACCACTTGAACTTGTCAAAATTCAAGATATAGAACTAGGGATTTGGAATACTTTTGAGAATCACACTCAAAGGTAATTGTATTTCACTTGGGAAAGCTTACAACTCTGAATTCAAATGCAACTACATAACCCACCTATTTATAGGCTAAACAAAGATAACCAAAAGACTTAAAAACTCCTAGCAATTAAAACTAGAAAATTGAAAAGGCTTGGAAAATGGAAAAGACTCAACATAAAGGGGTGGGGGAGGTTGCAAAGAATATTCTAGGCTTCCAATCAGCTGAAAACATCCATCTAGAACACTCCAAGTCGTGCATGATGTCATCCACATGATGTCATGTAACCAAAGTCTCTTCATTTGCCCAGCATTTAATCCTTGCAGCAGCCTCCACTTCAACTGAGCATAACTCTCAGCACACACGTCCAAGTCCGGTGATTCTGGGCTTGTTGGAAAGCCCTGGAAAGCTATTTTCCACAATTGGCTCATTTGCTCAATTTGGATAAGTAGATCAAAAGTTATAGTCCGAACATTACACCTATATCAGAACTAGACTGGAGCAGGACATGTCTTTTTTGAGTAATATTTAGCCCAACCAAACGACGTCCAAATTAAACATAATTGGGCTTGTTTGAAAGCTGAGATCTTAAACTTCAAAACCATGTGGAGCCTCAAGTTGTGGGACCACTTTAGGTAGGCCAAAAGTGCACACAAAAATCGAGAAATTTCGGGATGAAGGCGGCATTACCTCTTCGGGCATGAACGCCAGTTTCCGGCAAAGTTTTGCAACTTCTTTGACTTCTTGAAGCTTGAGTGAGTCCTCCTTGGGCTGATCTTCATGGTCTTTGGGCTTCTCATGATGGTCTTCATCATTGAAATGCAAGGTACTCTTGATCCCCATTTGGAAAACCGGTTTGAAAAAGGCACCTTGACGTTCAAATAGAACTCCATAAAGTGTCTTTTGTCATGAAATTCAAATATTGGAACCAAAGAGGAGCCTTGCCATGCATGAACTTGTTTGAAACTTACATCCCTTGAAGTTGAGTTTAAAGAATGAAAATGATCCCCTTGAAAATATACATCAATCCCTCTCTCTTCGAAAAGAATTGTCCTCAATTCTTGTTGTGAATGAGGCCATTCTTCTTGACTCAAGAGTTCCTCAATTCCTTCAACAATCCCACATAGCTCCAAATCGGACACTTGGAGTTCTTCAATTTCAAGCTCATCAAATCTTGGAGGTAGGCTCCAATTTACCTCATTATCTACTTCATCATAGGCATCAAAGATGGGAGGTAGATCAAAGTTAACGTCACTATTTTCTTGATAATGGCCATCTCCATTTAAGACAAATGGATAGCTAACTTTTTTTTCTTCCTTCATGGCTGCTTCCCATTCGGCCAAGGTGATGAATTCCTTGTTGGGGCAGTTCGAGAGTGCATGACCAAAGCCTTGACACTTAGAACACCTTTTAATGCTCATGCTAGAACTCATGGTAGCAGTTGATGTGTATGGGGCTGATTTGTGGATGTGTTTGGGTTTCGAAGCTTGGTCAAGTAGGCAACCTAGGCTCTGATACCAATTGATGTATATGTGGGTGGTAAGTGAACCAAATCAAACTCAAACAAATTCCAAACAAGAATCAAGGTATGGAAGATTGATTGAGATGGATCGAAGAATAATAACAAAAGAGGACAAAGGGATAAACAAGACCTTGCACTTGAGATAATCCTTCACGGAGCCACTCAAGGACTTGATCTTGGGCAAATCCTCTGTCTTCACCAAGGAATCACTCCAATTGAAAAAGAAAAGAGAACCTAGAACACCACTTGAACTTGCCAAAATTCAAGATATAGAACTAGGGATTTGGAATACTTTTGAGAATCACACTCAAAGGTAATTGTATTTCACTTTGGGAAAGCTTGCCACTATGAATTCAAATGCAACTACATAACCCACCTATTTATAGGCTAAACAAAGATAACCAAAAGACTTAAAAACTCCTAGCAATTAAAACTAGAAAATTGAAAAGGCTTGGAAAATGGAAAAGACTCAACATAAAGGGGTGGGGGAGGTTACAAAGAATATTCTAGGCTTCCAATCAGCTGAAGACATCCATCTAGAACACTCCAAGTCGTGCATGATGTCATCCACATGATGTCATGTAACCAAAGTCTCTTCATTTGCCCAACATTTAATCCTTGCAGCAGCCTCCACTTCAACTGAGCATAACTCTCAGCACACACGTCCAAATCCGGTGATTCTGGGCTTGTTGGAAGGCCCTGGAAATCTATTTTCCAGAATGGGCTCATGTTCTCAATTTGGATAAGTAGATCAAACGTTATGATCCGAACATTACATCTATATCAGAACTAGACTGGAGCAGGACATGTCTTTTTTGAGTAATATTTAGCCCAACCAAACGACATCCAAATTAAACATAATTGGGCTTGTTTGAAAGCTGAGATCTTAAACTTCAAAACCATGTGGAGCCTCAAGTTGTGGGACCACTTTAGTTAGGCCAAAAGTGCACACAAAAATCGGGAAATTTCGGGATGAAGGCGGCATTACCTCTTCGGGCATGAACGCCAATTTCCGGCAAAGTTTTGCAACTTATCATTGAAATGCAAGGTACTCTTGATCCCCATTTGGAAAACCCGTTTGAAAAAGGCACTTTGACGTTCAAATAGAACTCCATAAAGTGTCTTTTGTCATGAAATTCAAATATTGGAACCAAAGAGGAGCCTTGCCATGCATGAACTTGTTTGAAACTTACCTCCCTTGAAGTTGAGTTTAAAGAATGAAAATGATCCCCTTGAAAATATACATCAATCCCTCTTCTTCGAAAAGAATTGTCCTCAATTCTTGTTGTGAATGAAGGGCATTCTTCTTGACTCAAGAGTTCCTCAATTCCTTCAACAATCCCATATAGCTCCAAATCGGACACTTGGAGTTCTTCAATTTCAAGCTCATCAAATCTTGGAGGTAGGCTCCAATTTACCTCATTATCTACTTCATTATAGGCATCAAAGATGGGAGGTAGATCAAAGTTAACGTTACTATTTTCTTGATAATGGCCATCTCCATTTAAGACAAATGGATAGCTAACTTTTTTTCTTCCTTCATGGCTGCTTCCCATTCGGCCAAGGTGATGAATTCCTTGTTGGGGCAGTCCGAGAGTGCATGACCAAAGCCTTGACACTTAGAACACCTTTTAATGCTCATGCTAGAACTCATGGTAGCACTTGATGTGTATGGGGCTGATTTGTGGATGTGTTTGGGTTTCGAAGCTTGGTCAAGTAGGCAACCTAGGCTCTGATACCAATTGATGTATATGTGGGTGGTAAGTGAACCAAATCAAACTCAAACAAATTCCAAACAAGAATCAAGGTATGGAAGATAGATTGAGATGGATCGAAGAATAATAACAAAAGAGGACAAAGGGATAAACAAGACCTTGCACTTGAGATAATCCTTCACGGAGCCACTCAAGGACTTGATCTTGGGCAAATTCTCTTGTCTTCACCAAGGAATCACTCCAATTGGAAAAGGAAGAGAACCTAGAACACCACTTGAACTTGCCAAAATTCAAGATATAGAACTAGGGATTTGGAATACTTTGAGAATCACACTCAAAGGTAATTGTATTTCACTTTGGGAAAGCTTACCACTCTGAATTCAAATGCAACTACATAACCCACCTATTTATAGGCTAAACAAAGATAACCAAAAGACTTAAAAACTCCTAGCAACTAAAACTAGAAAATTGAAAAGGCTTGGAAAATGGAAAAGACTCAACATAAAGGGGTGGGGGAGGTTACAAAGAATATTCTAGGCTTCCAATCAGCTGAAGACATCCATCTAGAACACTTCAAGTCGTGCATGATGTCATCCACATGATGTCATGTAACCAAAGTCTCTTCATTTGCCCAGCATTTAATCCTTGCAGCAGCCTCCACTTCAACTGAGCATAACTCTCAGCACACACGTCCAAATCAGGTGATTCTGGGCTTGTTGGAAAGCCCTGGAAATCTATTTTCCAGAATGGGCTCATTTGCTCAATTTGGATAAGTAGATAAAAAGTTATGGTCCGAACATTACACCTATATCAGAACTGGACTGGAGCATGACATGTCTTCTTTGAGTAATATTTAGCCCAACCAAATGACGTCCAAATTAAACATAATTGGGCTTGTTTGAAAGCTGAGATCTCAAATGTCAAAACCATGTGGAGCCTCAAGTTGTGGGACCACTTTAGTTAGGCCAAAAGTGCACACAAAAATCGGGAAATTTCGGGATGAAGGCGGCATTACCTCTTCGGGCATGAACGCCAATTTCCGGCAAAGTTTTGCAACTTCTTTGACTTTTTGAAGCTTGAGTGAGTCCTCCTTGGGCTGAGCTTGATGGTCTTTGGGCTTCTCATGATGGTCTCCATCATTGAAATGCAAGGTACTCTTGATCCCCATTTGGAAAACCCATTTGAAAAAGGCACTTTGATGTTCAAATAGAACTCCATAAAGTGTCTTTTGTCATGAAATTCAAATATTGGAACCAAAGAGGAGCCTTGCCATGCATGAACTTATTTGAAACTTACCTCCCTTGAAGTTGAGTTTAAAGAATGAAAATGATCCCCTTAAAAATATACATCAATCCCTCTTTCTTCGAAAAGAATTGTCCTCAATTCTTGTTGTGAATGAGGGCATTCTTCTTGACTCAAGAGTTCCTCAATTCCTTCAACAATCCCACATAGCTCCAAATCGGACACTTGGAGTTCTTCAATTTCAAGCTCATCAAATCTTGGAGGTAGGCTCCAATTTACCTCATTATCTACTTCATTATAGGCATCAAAGATGGGAGGTAGATCAAAGTTAACGTCACTATTTTCTTGATAATGGCCATCTCCATTTAAGACAAATAGATGCTAACTTTTTTTTCTTCCTTCATGGCAGCTTCCCATTCGGCCAAGGTGATGAATTCCTTGTTGGGGCAGTCCGAGAGTGCATGACCAAAGCCTTGACACTTAGAACACCTTTTAATGCTCATGCTAGAACTCATGGTAGCACTTGATGTGTATGGGGCTGATTTGTGGATGTGTTTGGGTTTCGAAGCTTGGTCAAGTAGGCAACCTAGGCTCTGATACCAATTGATGTATATGTGGGTGGTAAGTGAACCAAATCAAACTCAAGCAAATTCCAAACAAGAATCGAGGTATGGAAGATAGATTGAGATGGATCGAAGAATAATAACAAAAGAGGACAAAGGGATAAACAAGACCTTGCACTTGAGATAATCCTTCACGGAGCCATTCAAGGACTTGATCTTGGGCAAATTCTCTTGTCTTCACCAAGGAATCACTCCAATTGGAAAAGGAAGAGAACCTGGAACACCACTTGAACTTGCCAAAATTCAAGATATAGAACTAGGGATTTGGAATACTTTTAAAAATCACACTCAAAGGTAATTGTATTTCACTTTGGGAAAGCTTACCACTCTGAATTCAAATGCAACTACATAACCCACCTATTTATAGGCTAAACAAAGATAACCAAAAGACTTAAAACTCCTAGCAATTAAAACTAGAAAATTGAAAAGGCTTGGAAAATGGAAAAGACTCAACATAAAGGGGTGGGGGAGGTTACAAAGAATATTCTAGGCTTCCAATCAGCTGAAGACATCCATCGAGAACACTCCAAGTCGTGCATGATGTCATCCACATGATGTCATGTAACCAAAGTCTCTTCATTTGCCCAGCATTTAATCCTTGCAGCAGCCTCCACTTTAACTGAGCATAACTCTCAGCAAACACGTCCAAATCAGGTGATTCTGGGCTTGTTGGAAAGCCCTAGAAATTTATTTTCCACAATGGGCTCATTTGCTCAATTTGGATAAGTAGATCAAGCGATATGGTCCGAACATTACACCTATATCAGAACTAGACTGGAGCAGGACATGTCTTTTTTGAGTAATATTTAGCCCAACCAAACGACGTCCAAATTAAACATAATTGGGCTTGTTTGAAAGCTGACATCTTAAACTTCAAAACCATGTGGCCCCTCAGTTATGCGGGACCACTTTTGTCTAGGCCAAAAGTGCCACACCCAAAAATCGGGAAATGTCGGGCATGAAGGCGGCATTACCTCTTCGGGCATGAACGCCAATTTCCGGCAAAGTTTTGCAACTTCTTTGACTTCTTAAAGCTTGATTGGGTCTTCTTTGGGCTGGGCTTGATGGTCTTTGGGCCGTTCATGATGGTCTCCATCATTGAAATGCAAGGTACTCTTGATCCTCATTTGGAAAACCCGTTTGAAAAAGGCACTTTGACGTTCAAATCGAAACTCCATAAAGTGTCTTGTCATTGAAATTTCAAAAATAATGGAACCAAAGAAGAGCCTTGCCGTGCATGAATTTGTATGAAACTTACCTCCCTTGAAGTTGAGTTTAAAGGATGAACATGATTCCCTTGAAAATATACATCAATCCCTCTCTCTTCGAAAAGAATTGTCCTCAATTCTTATGGTGAATGAGGCCATTCTTCTTGACTCAAGAGTTCCTCAATTCCTTCAACAATCCCACATAGCTCCAAATCGGACACTTGGAGTTCTTCAATTTCAAGCTCATCAAATCTTGAAGGTAGGCTCCAATTTACCTCATTATCTACTTCATTATAGGCATCAAAGATGGGAGGTAGATCAAAGTTAACGTCACTATTTTCTTGATAATGGCCATCTCCATTTAAAACAAATGGATAGCTAACTTTTTTTTCTTCCTTCATGGCTGCTTCCCATTCGGCCAAGGTGATGAATTCCTTGTTGGGGCAGTCCGACAGTGCATGACCAAAGCCTTGACACTTAGAACACCTTTTAATGCTCATGCTAGAACTCATGGTAGGACTTGATGTGTATGGGGCTAATTTGTGGATGTGTTTGGGTTTGAAAGCTTGGTCAAGTAGGCAACCTAGGCTCTGATACCAATTGATGTATATGTGGGTGGTAAGTGAACCAAATCAAACTCAAACAAATTCCAAACAAGAATTGAACCAAAGTAAAGAGAAAATGGAAGGTTGATTGAGATGGAATGAAAATAATAACAAAAAAGAACAAAGGATAAACGAGACCTTGCACTTGAGATAATCCTTCGCGGAGCCACTCAAGGACTTGATCTTGGGCAAATCCTCTCGTCTTCACCAAGGAATCACTCCAATTGTAAAAGAAAAGAGAACCTAGAACACCACTTGAACTTGCCAAAATTCAAGATATAGAACTAAGGATTTGGAATACTTTTGAGAATCACACTCAAAGGTAATTGTATTTCACTTTTGGAAAGCTTACCACTCTGAATTCAAATGCAACTACATAACCCACCTATTTATAGGCTAAACAAAGGTAACCAAAAGACTTAAAAACTCCTAGCAACTAAAACTAGAAAATTGAAAAGGCTTGGAAAATGGAAAAGACTCAACATAAAGGGGTGGGGGAGGTTACAAAGAATATTCTAGGCTTCCAATCAGCTGAAGACATCCATCTAGAACACTTCAAGTCGTGCATGATGTCATCCACATGATGTCATGCAACCAAAGTCTCTTCATTTGCCCAGCATTTAATCCTTGCAGCAGCCTCCAATTCAACTGAGCCTAACTCTCAGCACACACGTCCAAATCTGGTGATTCTGGGCTTGTTGGAAAGCCCAGGAAATCTATTTTCCAGAATGGGCTCATTTGCTCAATTTGGATAAGTAGATCAAGCGTTATGGTCCGAACATTACACATATATCAGAACTAGACTGGAGCAGGACATGTCTTCTTTGAGTAATATTTAGCCCAACCAAACGACGTCCAAATTAAAGATAATTGGGCTTGTTTGAAAGCTGAGATCTTAACTTCAAAACCATGTGGAGCCTCAAGTTGTGAGACCACTTTAGTTAGGCCAAAAGTGCACACAAAAATCGGGAAATTTCGGGATGAAGGCGGCATTACCTCTTCGGGCATGAACGCCAATTTCCGGCAAAGTTTTGCAACTTCTTTGATTCTTGAAGCTTGAGTGAGTCCTCCTTGGGCTGAGCTTGATGGTCCTTGGGCTTCTCATGATGGTCTCCATCATTAAAATGCAAGGTACTCTTGATCCCCATTTGGAAAACCCATTTGGAAAAGGCACTTTGAAGTTCAAATAAAACTCCATAAAGTGTCTTTTGTCATGAAACTCAAATTGTGGGACCAAAGAAAAGCCTTGCCATGCTTGAATTTGTATGGAGCTTACCTCCCATGAAGTTGAGTTGAAAGAATGAAAATGATACCCTTGAAAATATACATCAATCCCTCTCTCTTCGAAAAGAATTGTCCTCAATTCTTGTTGTGAATGAGGGCATTCTTCTTGACTCAAGAGTTCCTCAATTCCTTCAACAATCCCACATAGCTCCAAATCGGACACTTGGAGTTCTTCAATTTTAAGCTCATCAAATCTTCGAGGTAGGCTCCAATTTACCTCATTATCTACTTCATTATAGGCATCAAAGATGGGAGGTAGATCAAAGTTAACGTCACTATTTTCTTGATAATGGCCATCTCCATTCAAGACAAATAGATAGCTAACTTTTTTTTCTTCCTTCATGGCTACTTCCCATTCGGCCAAGGTGATGAATTCCTTGTTGGGGCAGTCCGAGAGTGCATGACCAAAGCCTTGACACTTAGAACACCTTTTAATGCTCATGCTAGAACTCATGGTAGCACTTGATGTGTATGGGGCTGATTTGTGGATGTGTTTGGGTTTCGAAGCTTGGTCAAGTAGGCAACCTAGGCTCTGATACCAATTGATGTATATGTGGGTTGTAAGTGAACCAAATCAAACTCAAACAAATTCCAAACAAGAATCGAGGTATGGAAGATAGATTGAGATGGATCGAAGAATAATAACAAAAGAGGACAAAGGGATAAACAAGACCTTGCACTTGAGATAATCCTTCACGGAGCCATTCAAGGACTTGATCTTGGGCAAATTCTCTTGTCTTCACCAAGGAATCACTCCAATTGGAAAAGGAAGAGAACCTGGAACACCACTTGAACTTGCCAAAATTCAAGATATAGAACTAGGGATTTGGAATACTTTTAAAAATCACACTCAAAGGTAATTGTATTTCACTTTGGGAAAGCTTACCACTCTGAATTCAAATGCAACTACATAACCCACCTATTTATAGGCTAAACAAAGATAACCAAAAGACTTAAAACTCCTAGCAATTAAAACTAGAAAATTGAAAAGGCTTGGAAAATGGAAAAGACTCAACATAAAGGGGTGGGGGAGGTTACAAAGAATATTCTAGGCTTCCAATCAGCTGAAGACATCCATCGAGAACACTCCAAGTCGTGCATGATGTCATCCACATGATGTCATGTAACCAAAGTCTCTTCATTTGCCCAGCATTTAATCCTTGCAGCAGCCTCCACTTTAACTGAGCATAACTCTCAGCAAACACGTCCAAATCAGGTGATTCTGGGCTTGTTGGAAAGCCCTAGAAATTTATTTTCCACAATGGGCTCATTTGCTCAATTTGGATAAGTAGATCAAGCGATATGGTCCGAACATTACACCTATATCAGAACTAGACTGGAGCAGGACATGTCTTTTTTGAGTAATATTTAGCCCAACCAAACGACGTCCAAATTAAACATAATTGGGCTTGTTTGAAAGCTGACATCTTAAACTTCAAAACCATGTGGCCCCTCAGGTAAGGGACCATTTTGTTAGGCAAAAAGTGCACACCAAAAATCGGGAAATTTCGGATGAGGCGACATTACCTCTTCGGGGCATGAACGCCACATTTTCGGCAAAGTTTTGCAAACTTCTTGTGGACTTCTTAAAGCTGAGTGAGGTCCTCCTTGGCTGAGCTTGGTGGTCTTTAGGATTCTCATGATGGTTCCTTCATCATTGAAAGCAAGGTACTCTTGATCCCCCATTTGAAAACCCGTTTGAAAAAAAGGCACTTTGACGTTCAAATAGAACTCCATAAAGTGTCTTTTGTCATGAAATTCAAATATTGGAACCAAAGAGGAGCCTTACCATGCATGAATTTGTTTGAAACTTACCTCCCTTGAAGTTGAGTTTAAAGAATGAAAATGATCCCCTTAAAAATGTACATCAATCCCTCTCTCTTCGAAACGAATTGTCCTCAATTCTTGTTGTGAATAAGGGCATTCTTCTTGACTCAAGAGTTCCTCAATTCCTTCAGCAATCCCATATAGCTCCAAATCGTACACTTGGAGTTCTTCAATTTCAAGCTCATCAAATCTTGGAGGTAGGCTCCAATTTACCTCATTATCTACTTCATTATAGGCATCAAAGATGGGAGGTAGATCAAAGTTAACGTTACTATTTTCTTGATAATGGCCATCTCCATTTAAGACAAATGGATAGCTAACTTTTTTTTCTTCCTTCATGGCTGCTTCCTATTCGGCCAAGGTGATGAATTCCTTGTTGGGGCAGTCCGAGAGTGCATGACCAAAGCCTTGACACTTAGAACACCTTTTAATGCTCATGCTAGAACTCATTGTAGCACCTGATGTGTATGGGGCTGATTTGTGGATGTGTTTGGGTTTCGAAGCTTGGTCAAGTAGGCCACCTAGGCTCTGATACCAATTGATGTATATGTGGGTGGTAAGTGAACCAAATCAAACTCAAACAAATTCCAAACAAGAATCCAGGTATGGAAGATAGATTGAGATGGATCGAAGATTAATAACAAAAGAGGACAAAGGGATAAACAAGACCTTGCACTTGAGATAATCCTTCACGGAGCCACTCAAGGACTTGATCTTGGGTAAATTCTCTTGTCTTCACCGAGGAATCACTCCAATTGAAAAAGGAAGAGAACCTAGAATACCACTTGAACTTGCCAAAATTCAAGATATAGAACTAGGGATTTAGAATACTTTTGAGAATCACACTCAAAGGTAATTGTATTTCACTTTGGGAAAGCTTACCACTCTGAATTCAAATGCAACTACATAACCCACCTATTTATAGGCTAAACAAAGGTAACCAAAAGACTTAAAAACTCCTAGCAACTAAAACTAGAAAATTGAAAAGGCTTGGAAAATGGAAAAGACTCAACATAAAGGGGTGGGGGAG